>JAULBS010063737.1:0-22733 GCA_032355785.1 Symmetromphalus regularis | reverse complement strand
TATATATTGCAGAGATTTAATAAATAATTTATTTATTTAATAAATATTTGGTACATATTTTTTATTTATTATATAAAAACATATATCTATTAAATATGCAGAAAAAAGGCGTTAAAATAGCTTAAATTGTTGTTGTTTTTTACATTTGGCACCCCATAGAAATCTGTGAACTTGAACATTGGGAAGAGTTGCTCACCTTTGCTGTGACGTCACAAACTATTATGGGATAGAAACTGAGAAAACTGTACACAGCAGCTCCGGGTTAACAGGAAAATATTACAAATATTTTATTATTGCTTGGTATGTTGTAGACAATTATGCACGACACCGATAGTTTAGGTTACAAAACTGAAAGTTGTGTGTATATCTTAGTCAACACCAATAACGTTGGTTTACATTTTGCCCGGTTGATGTTACGGGCCAAATGTACCGATCTTATTTGCATACGCAATAAAAGAGTATCTTTATCACAATACTAATGTTTTGTCATTTTCCCCTTTATTGTTGTGTCATATGTTTTGTTAATTGTTTCAGCGATATTTTATTGTAAACATCTGAACGATTTTGAATCCAGATATTACAATTCCGAACAGAATGAAATGGTTTCAGCCATTTTGAAACTTGGCACGTGACATTACACTAAAAAGGGCGGGTCATTTAAAATTAATGTAATGGCTGTTCAATATAATTATGGTCAAGTGTCCATTATTTGTGCCTATTCTATTTTCATGCACTTTGCAGAAATGGCGATATGTTGCATATGCACGAGCTTCACATGCCAAACATTAAGCATTAACAAAGTTACACAATGTCAGTGCTCCAAAATTAAAAATGTGTCATAAACAGTCTGTAAATAATACTATGATGAACTTTAGACTTGAAAATTTACCAATTTTCACTAATCCCAAAAATCAGCTTTAAAAGTAAGCAACATTTTGCAGAAAAGTTATCCGATTAATTCTCTTTATGCACTTTGTCAGCGTTCTTGATCTTCGTTACTACCTTGTAATCAGTAATAATAATGAATGTTATGTTTTTGCTGGGATTGTTTTGTTTGTTTATTATTATTATTATAGGTGATATTTTTTTTGTCACCACTCCTCGTCAGATAAACCCAATGAACAATAAATTGATGCATTATTGTTAGGTCGTTTCTGTGTTGCAGTGTTAATAGTTGAAACGTTAATGGTTTTTGAATTAACACTGCAGTTATACTCACGCTGAATTTTGAGGACAATTCTTTAACAATTTTAAATTTAAAGGAAAAAAAGAGAGAAACAAAAACAAAAAACCGAAAGTCCTTAACAACTCTTAATGTTACTGGCATAGCCTACACTGGTTTTTGTAGAAAGCACGAAAAGACAACTCTAATCTTCTGTCACGGTAGATTTCACCGGATGTTTTCAACCAGCATTTTAACAATAAATACAACTTTGTGTTTCCTTTCTGATATATGTAAACTAATGATAAAAGGCCTCTTGATAATATTAGTAAACATTTATTTATTTATTTTGTCGTTCTTAGTAGATATCCAGGCGTAACTTATGGGGCATGAAAAGTGAACTCTGCTCTGTATATATATAATTTTTGTTTATAAATTAGCATAAATATGTAAACCTTTAGACTTCTGAATTCCTTATTACCCCTCAGTACTTATTACACTGGGTTAATTTTGAGTTTAGAGCAAATCTGTTTGATTTTGATAAATATGAATCAGTTTAAAATTTAGCCAAAGGCAATTGTTTTGTTTTTTATTTAACGATGCCTATAGAGCACATTGATTTTTATATTATCATCGGCTATTGGACGTCATACATATGGTCATTCTGACATAGGCTGCTCCTTCCGATAAGCAGCAAGGAATCTTTTATATGCACAGTCCCACAGACAGAACAGCACATACCACAGGCTTTGATAAACCAGTTGTGGACCACTAGCTGGAATGGAAAATAGCTCAAACTGTAAATGGGTCCACTGACAAGGATCGATCCAACGACCGACCGGTTCACAGGTAGTCACACTACCGTTTGAGCTAGATCCCGCTCCTTAGCCAAAGGCAAAGCCTCAAAGAGAGGATAAAATAGCAAGTAGGATTGCTATACATCCGTATTATACAGGACATGTCCTCCATTAAAAGTAAAGTTTGTTTTATTTAACCACGCCTCAATAGCACATTGATTTTTATCTTATTATCGGCTATTGGACGTCAATCATATGGTCATTTTGACATATGTCGTTAGAGGAAACCTGCTGCTGCCACATTGGCTACTCTTTTTCAATTAGCAGCAAGGGATCTTTTATATGCACCGTCCCACGGACAGGACAGCACATACCACGGCCTTTGATGAACCAGCTGTGGACCACTGGTTGGAATGGAAAATAGCCCAAACTGCAGATGGGTCCACTGAGAAGGATCGATCCGACGACCGACCAGTTCACAGGCAGACACTCTACCATGTGTGTCCTCCATTAAGTCTAAAAACATTTGTGCAAAAAACTCTTCAAAAGTCCAGAATCAACTTCCATCATTTTCTCAAATGAAAAACAAGTTCACTAAATTAATTTCAGTGTTTCCCGGGTACATTACACACATTTGTAACACTTTTGAAGTAGGCCTATTTCTGAAAGTGCCTTGGCATAACCAATGTGTTTTTTTTTAATGCAGTATATAGGCCTATGCATCAAAAATATACTTGAAGATGTAACTTTTATAAATAACAGAACTTATTGAAGTTGTCCATTAACTGATTTAGAGGGGTGGATTGAATGGCTAACCACCCCATATCTTTGGATCAACTATATTTTCTTAAATAGCAAAAATGTCTCATTAACTTGATTAAGATCCTGGAACCTACCATACTCTAACCAAAAGTAAATGTGAATATTTTGATGTGTTGGAAATGCCCGAGTATGGTGGTTTGTGCATAACAAATGATGTCAATGTTTTTTAGAAATAACCAGCAGAACATACAATGCCAAAGCATGAATCCAGAAATGAACAAGAATCCCCTAACTCCCCTCCAAAAAGTCAACCAGAAAATAATATTAACCCTCAAAATACTCAAAAATCATTAAAATTATTTTAAAATGCCAATTTTATTACTCAGATTCCAGAAAATTATCTATTTTATAAAATATTAGTCACTCCCATATGAAAATTGCTGGATCTACCACTGTTTGATGGATATGAAATATTAGAAATAAATGACAGTCCTGATGATACATGTTGTATAGGTTGGCAAGCTTACTGCAATACTGTTTAATATGATATTTAATTATATATTATAGTAATGTATTTACAACTATTGAAAATGTAACCTTCCACTAAAGGTGAGCATCTGTGGTCCAGTGGTAAAACATCAGACTGTCAAGCTGAAGACCATGGTTCAAAATCTGTTGGAGGCTGACTTGCACTTGACTGCCTGTCAAATTACCAAATGATTAACATCCAATCGCTGATAATTAATAAATCAATATGCTCTAGTGGTGTTGTTAAACAAAAGAAAAAACAACTTTTACTAAAGGTTTTTTTTTTTTTTCTTGTAGATGTTGAGTCAGTTTTTCTACAATGGAAGTGGTACAGGCTGAACCAGAAAATATCCATACAGTGCAGCAGGAACTGCAGAATGATGATATGCACAATCCAGCAAAAGAAGTTGTCGTTCATAATGAAACCGAGGATATTGGTGTCGAAGTAAGAGTGACAATGTGTGGTGAAGAACTTATTACACCAACCTCCTCGGATATCATGTGTCATACTGGAGAGCAGCAGACATATTCTATAGCACCATCTGGGAGTGAAAGCCTGGGTGAAGGGGAGACAATCACAATCAGCTTGGAGGAGGCCACTCGGATGATATTTCAGCAACAAGGTTTAGAAACTGTACAGATAGCTCCAGGAACCTACCAGATTCTAACACAAACTGTCAATCAGGTAAATGTGTTCCTAAAACTTATAGATACAAAATGTCCTGAGAATGATTGTTTGTTAAACAATCAATAGTTATTTCATGTTAACACTTCATATGTGACATTGAATTAAAGTATATGCTACATAATTCAGGCTATGACATGAAAAAAAGAACTATGTTTACATTAACTGTTATGGATAGAGTATGCAGGATCCACCAGTTGTAAAAAGGGATTTGGACATGTTAAAACATACATAATATACACCAACAGGACTTTTAAAAATTGTACTGAGTGTGTGATGAGAAAATTTCAGTTTCACTCACATCTCATTATTATTTAAAATAATATATATATTTTTTTTTATAATAATTTTTTTTTCTACCTTTATGAATGAATTTGTGCTTTACTATGGGTTTATTTATTACATTGAAACCTTTTTTTTGTTTTTCATCATTGTTTTATTAATTTTATTATATTGTTTTTTTATCTGTCTGTATTTTGTCATATTGTATATGGTTTAACTTTAGCATATCATAAATCAACTTATTACACTTATTTTTATTTTTTATTTTTGATTGAACCATACTTATGACCTCCAATAGTCAATGTGTATTTTTATGCTGTTTACACTCTGCCGTACATATATACATGTGTATGTCGATTGGAAAACCAGAATTATTCAATAAAAGCCAGATATAATTGTTAGTGACTGATTAATCCTAGATTAATATACATCATAAAATGGAGAAGACACTAATCAAAGATTAATGTACATTTTAGAATGGAGAAAACACTCCAATAGACTGCGGAATTCCATTACAAGTTCAACCTGAACTGGCTAGCTATGATACAGATGTAGCAGGTGGTGGGTCGGACAACGTGAGTGACCCAAATGCTGTTTATCATCTCAGTTCGGTAACTACTGGTGACCCAACACACAGTTTGACTGAGGTTTGTAGGGAAGAAGCAGAACCTCTTCATCACATGCATGAGGTACATCAGAACATCCAGAATGACATTCAAGGGGTTGAACAAAGCACACCGGATGACATTCAAGAGGGCCGTCAGAACACACTGGAGGAGAACATGCAAGAGGTGGATGAAAATAAACAGGACAGCAAGATTAAAGAAGAGAGTTTTGATGATCAAGTTTACAGTGTTATCAGAGCTGATGATGGCCAAGACTTTCAGAATGAGAAGCATGATAAAGTTGTTCCTGATGAACTGATTCAACAAACAGAAGGTTGTTAAAATGTTTGCAAATTTTATTTACTGTGTGTATATATATATGCAGAACATGAGTATATCATTGCCATATAATACATACATGTATATTATGTTAGAAATTTTACAGCCACTAAGACATCCTTTTAGTTAAAAACAGCTACTGTAAAACACAGTTCAAAGAGAAAAAAATACTCAGCAGTGTATAGCTTGCAGTGGGACTTCATTGGAGATACTTACATTTAAATATATATTTTATCATTTAATTCTGCTTGCTGTCTGTGGGTTTTCTGTTACAGTTTGTTACTTCATTTAAAATTCAGAAGCTTTTAATTTTGCATTCGGACAGCATGTTACATCATTTTAGATTCAGTAGATACAGTTTTAAATTATAAATTTGATGTTTGATGTCTTGTACTGCATTTTGGACCAAGTAGCTTGGTAAATTTGGTCTGTAGATACTTGCTGGATCATTTCAGATTGAATAGCTTTTAATGTTTCATTTTATATGCAGTAGGTTTTAATATTTTCAAATTAATTTCAGACAGGATAGGTTTGTAAATTTTCTGTTTCTTTTCAGACTCACAGACAGGACAAAATACAACAGAAGAGACTGGTGCAGCTACAAAAGAAAGGAAACCAGATTTGAGTTGTCCAATTGCAGTCAGTGATAGAACCGAGATCATGATCAATGGAAAGAAATGTGTGTTGATGTTAAACCCAGAGACTAATGAGATGTGTGCTTACCCACTGTTACCACCAGAAGGTAAATTGTAAAATTTCTGTTAAAACATGGCATTGATTTTACATAGCAGAGGGTTGCATGTACAGGCAGTACAATGATTTATTATGAAGTGTGCATGTGGTAAACAAATGTATTACAAAGTATACAGGTAGTAATCTCATTTCTTGCAAATTTTATAAATTCAAATTTAAGCTCTGACCGTAAAACTGAAATTTCTAAATATTTTTAATATTGAACCATTTACAATATATCTTCCATGTTTGATTCGTACAGATCATGTACTGTTCTTCTTTTTCCAGTGTTCTCAGCAATATCCAGATATAAAATGTTACAGTTATTCACAAAGATGCATATCAACTTTTTTTGTTTTAGGGAAACGCAGAAGAGGTCGTCCCAAGAAGCAGCCATCAAATTCCAATGCTGCTGAGCCAGCTGAACATAAACCTAAAATTATCTCCCCATTACCTAAGTCCAATAAGGGTGGTAAGAGCTGCGATCAAACAACCAGTAGTGCAGCAGAAGGGCTCTTGGAGTTATCTAACACAGGTAAGATATATATAGGTATGTGCATTACAGGGGTGAGAATAGTCTGTGGAATTCCGTAGATTTTGCCTCACTAGGATCGATCTTGTGAATCACCTAAAGCTGATGAGATACTTTTGAGAGGGGAGGGGGTGAGGTCCATTTTTTTGGCCGATTTTCTTCTAAGCAATGAAAAAGAGCTCGATCTCGGGCAGAAATGTTTCCTGGAAAATAAAAGAATAGTTTTGAAACAGTTCCCGTGGAAAACAAGTGAGCGATCAGCACTCGGTATTCTGTGAACGATCACGCGTTATTTCTGTTTCCTGCAGATCGTTTTGTCCATTTCTGATAATCTATGGAAAATTGCGAAACACAGAGGATCTCTGGGCTCTTATTGATCAAGAGCAGTCACGTGGAAATCCAACATGGCTGCGCCCATAAGCTGTCTTCCGCAGCGTGATTATATGTCTTAAAATTCTTTTTAATAGATGATTTGTTTCAATGGAATTTGGCGACATGGAAATGGATAATATAAAATAAATTGATAAGACCGGCAAAAACAAATTTAAGTGGAATTTGTTGGAGGAAAAGGACACTCAAAGTTCACCAGAATGCACCATTTCCCTTTCTATTTCAGAAAAACTTCTTACCTTAGGAGGGGGTACTGCACCCTCCAAAACCTTCCACAAGATCTGTCGCTTCGCTCCCTTACATAAAAATCCAGTGTTTGCTGTGTTATCATAAAAACATCACAATTAAAAGGAAATGTGCATCATTGCTGGTTTTCCATGAAATGTATCCTCTGTTTTCATTTTTTTTTAAATTCGGCTGTTTTTCTGATTTGCCATTCTCAGCCCTGACATTAGGTATACAGCACATAACCAAGGGCGTAAATCTTGGGGGGGGAGGTGGGGGGACACGCTCCCCTCTTTCTTGACGGGAGGACGCCTATATAATTACCCCCCACACACTTTTTGCTTAGAAAAACTGAAAATTTCAGTGAAATTAAAATCAAAATGCCTAAATAATAATCTTTATAAAATGCCTAAATAAGTATTTCTCTTTATTGTATCAATGTAACACTTAACCATGTCGTCTTAGCACAATTATATACAAAGTACACAAGTGGTCTATAATGTTGGGGGAGGGGGGAGCTGGGTGGTCCATCCCCCCACTTTTTGGACAAGGGTATATTCCGTCCCCACCCCCACTTTCAGGAACGGATTTTCACCCATGCACAGAACACAATAAAATTTTATTAATTAATTTTCTGTAACACTGGAGTTATAGAAGTTTCTAAAGCTAACTTGTTAAGCTTAGTAGTTTTGAAAATTTACTTGCCATGAATAAAGATATTGTTTTGCTATCTTTATCTAGGTAATATTATTTCTTTTAATTTTTATTTTTTCACAAGGTCCAGATGGCGTTCGGCGAAGTGGACGTGTACGTATAAAGAACAAAGTATTACAAGGTATGGTAATCTTCTTTATTCTGTGATCATATATTCAGTCTTTCTATTAAAATAATGTACATGATAAATTCTTATTTTTTCTCTGCTGTCATGAGTTAGGAAATTGTCCTTTGCTCCTGCTAACCATTCTTTAGTTAGAAGTCTCAGCTGATGAAACAAATGGCCTCAATGTTATCACAATGACAAACAGTATTTTAGATTTTTATATCCATAATTACTGTTAGATATTAATATGACTGGTATAACAGAATTGTTCTGTAGTGATTTGGTATTGTACTGCATAAAGAAAATCACTAGTTACAGACCTTAGTTTTTAAGATGAATGGGTGTGATTAAAAGGAAAAACAAGTAACTAATATCCTTCTTTGCTATACTAATTGGGTAACCATAAGACATTTGGTCAGTCTGTTACATTTCCATTCAGTGAACCTTGATTATTTCCATTTGTGCTGTTAAACCATTTGGAAAACCTCAGCTGATTTCGTTGTATCGGTATAATTCATAAAATAGCGGAGTTGTTAATATCAGAACTTATACGACTTCAAACAAAGTTTTCCGATGGAGAAATTTTAATTAAACAACATGGCTGAATCGAGGGTCAATTTGTCCACTTTCCTAAAATAGTTCGTTAATTATTAATGCTTGCTTTTCTCTCGCTTTAGCATTTTCAGACGTGTGATCTATCACTCACTTGGATTTTTAAAAAACTAAGATCTGCAGTTAATCCTGCATCAGTTTTATCAAGCCAATATTAGAATAGTGAATGCCGTGAAGTATTAAAAAAGTATTATTATTGTCACTTCAGATTATGATGTGCTTGTGCCATCAGATGGTGAGCCAGACAACAGTCCGGAGGACGATGACCCAGACTTGGATCCGGATGTCACACCTTCAGGGATCAAGCGCCGGAAGGTTGTTAAGGAGACAATATTTTCACCATTTGGAGTAGGAAGTTGGTATCTTTCTTATTTTATCATCATTATTTATTTTCAGTATGGATTATTAATATAGCATCAGAAATATATATACTCATTTAGAAATGTATTCCTGAGTGCAAATTCTTTTATTTTTATTTTAGGTCTATTCATATTAGGAATTGGATGGGCACACATGACACTACAAACTTCAGACAATTTTCCTCATGGATCAACAAACATTTTAATCCGTAATTAAAATAAAAGAAAAGGAAATTGTCTAATCCATTGACTTGGTTATGAATTGAAACTAAACATTTTAAGTGAATGTTTAACCTTTTTCAAAGTAGATGCACTGTTTGTTTTAGGATAAAGATTTTGAGGTAAAATAAAGTTGCTAACATGCATGACTTTATGTCCAATCTGACATATCCTGTCTCTAGGTAAATGTTTCTGACATGCAGTTGAATAGAGCTAAGATTTCGGATTGTTTGTATGTTTTGTAAAAGATTTTTATTTATATATTGTTTTAGTTGTGAAGCGCGGTCGGGGTCGGCCACGGCGTTACCCACCTCCGGGACAGAACACATCAAATTCTATACCTGCAGTTATTATTCCAACAGCAAATGGACAAACATTAATGATGGCAAATTTACAGGTGAGAACAATACTGTAAAACATAAAATTAACACGTTCCTAAATTAATGTGACTGTGGTGAGATTGAAATGCGACATGAAATTAATGTGAGTGGCCTCCCCTTGGTGTAATACTTCCAGAACAACAAACGTTTTTGCAGCAGTCATCTCATAATACAATTCTCTAAAACTGAAACCACAACCATTGTTGATAGGATCACCTCACTTAATTGGAAACACTAAAATGTGTCGGAAACGACTATGGTTTAACTGCCCACAGATAAAAGTTAACACAATATATGCAAGACTATCATCACACATGGCCGGTACTTGCTGGACTAGTGGTTGAGTAAACACCTTTAGTCAAACTTTCATTATATACAGTTGTTGGGTCTTGGGTTAGTTTTAATGGATTTTAATAATATGATAAATGATTATCATGTATTGGTATTTTAATTTTTGTTTGTTTTGTTTGAAAAACCCACCATATATACACTATTGTTAAGAAATAAATGCATCACATGGACTCGCATTTTTTGCATTAATATCATGATCGCATTTATTTCAAGATCTACATTATGTCTCATATCTGCTGTTATACTTAGTGATAGAAACAATATTGATATGTGACCCCAACTTAGGATTGTGATACCAAATTTTTTAACAATGGTCTCATTTGAGATTTTCATTTTAACAGGGATTTCACAACTTGCAAGCTTTCCAGCAGCAGATAAAACCTTTGCCTCATATTGTACCGAAGGTTCCCGATATTGTTGAAGTCAAACCAAATATCGCTGATCTAATTCCAGAAAACCCTCCACTCACTATTGATACAGCTAACAGTTCAAGTGTGTACTTTATTTTAACACTTATTAAATATACTAGTATGTCAGTTGTGTTGTCATATTTATGTTTAAATATCAGTGTTCCACATTCTCGGGAAAAATGAGGGTATTCAGACTTTCTTTTACAAAAGTCAGGGAGTATTAATATCTTTAGAGAGAGTATAAGCCACTGAAAAGAGCTTAAATTAACTTGAACTTGACAGTTATAAAAGTAAAATACTAAAAGATGTTTTGATCATTATGTAATTTTTACTGATGGAGTTATGACTGTTATAACAGCTAATGTGATCAAAGATAGCAGACCCAATTATGTTCAATCTACGGCTGAAACTATTAAAAAATTATACCTCCTCGGTTTAAAACGGTATGTTTTTATACCTCTTGTGGCAGATTGCCATTATGTGTTCGTACCATTTCCTGCCCTTCTTATTACGTGATTTCGAGCATCTGGAGGTACTACACCTCCATATCTCTTGTGGCAGATTGCCATTACGTGTTCATACTATTTCCTGCCCTTCTTTTTACGTGAGTTCGAGCATCAGGAGGTACTATAACTCCATACCTCTTGTGACAGATTGCCATTATATGTTCATACTATTTCCTGCCCTTCTTATTACGTGAGTTCGAGCATCAGGAGGTACTATACCTCCATACCTCTTGTGGCAGATTGCCATTATATGTTCATACCATTTCCCACCCTTCTTATTACAAGATTTCGAGCATCAGGAGGTACTATACCTCCATACCTCTTGTGGCAGATTGCCATTATATGTTCATACTATTTCCTGCCCTTCTTATTACGTGAGTTCGAGCATCAGGAGGTACTATAACTCCATTTATATGTGATGTGGAACACTGATTAACTATTAATGTTTCATGGTCTTTAGTCCAAATTAAGTGCACATAAAAATAAAAACAAATTTTTAAAGTAAAAAAAATTCTTGTTAGCTTCTTCTTCTTCTGCATTCAATCAAGATTTGGCCGTATGAGATTAATCATCTGGATGTGATGACGAAATGTGATGTCTTCTGGAAGTCGTCGAAAGGTCCCCTGAGTTTAGTATTGAGCGGCGTGTCTTCTGTCCAAACTTTCTGACGGTTGTTTTCCAGGTGTGGGCAGTTTTTTAAGATGTGTTCTGGCGTTTGTTCTTCAGCATCACATTCACATTAGGCAGTATCCCCAAGACCCATCTTTTTCATGTATTTTATTCAACCGGCAATGTCCAGTGTGCAGATGGAAAATTATGGTTTGAGTCTCGTTCGCACAAATATGTTAATTGTTTTAAGAGTGTAGTTGTATTTGTGTGCTTTCTTACAAAAATATGTTAAATTATTGAACCGTCCTATAAAACCACTTAAATCATCACACATTCTATAGCATCACTTTAAATGATTTACTATTATAGGCGTTTTCTTTTTTCTATTTCAGGCTATGTTCGCAAGCTCTCACCTCACAAAGAAGGCAATTAAAATATCGGAGGTAGGAAGAATCCATTATATAGAGGCACTGATTTTCCGTTTCAGATTTACCCCTTTTCCGTTTCAGAATTTAACAAATTCAGTTTTTTTCCGTTTCAGTAAAGTTTATAATTTTGTGTTTCATTGAAATATTTTCCATTAAAAAATTTAAATACATGCACAAAAAAAAAAAAACCTTCCCCCCAAAAAACAACAACCCAAAACAAAATACCCCCCACCCTCCAAACACCATGAATTGAAACTTACGTGTATTTAATACGCAATTACACAGAGTTCGGAAATTCTCCTCCATATACTAGCACATTTTATATGCCATGGCCAGGAATTGGACACGTGCCCCCTTCTAAGATTTTTTTTTTTTTTTTTTTTTATACAGTGTTTGCCATTGTAACCAAAATCTGCTATCTGATAAATCCCCCACTCACAAAGTCATACCTACGGGCCTGAATAGAGAGATATATACTTGTATGTTTAATTTTGTAGATCGCAGACCTGGTCGTTTTCTTGTGTTCTCCATCTGCTGTTAGTATGACAGGGTCATCTATTCTTATTGACGCTGGCACTACGGCAAGGTAACTGGCATCACCGTGGTGACGCTCACCAATACTGCATGTAAAGCAGAAACAACAGATATCCTAGAATGTATCCAACACAAACTAAGAACAGTCCCTGAAATTGCTGTGGTGATTGCCACATAGTTTTTCATCAAGTAACAATTAAAGGCATAGTCCCACAGAATTTAAGGGGCTTTGTGATCTAAATATTGATTATGAATGAAACTTACATGCATTTGTTATACTACATCTTGCTTTCATATCACGCAAGACATTTTAATTGAACCATGGTATAGGAAATTCCATGTTCAGTCGATCAATTTCTTCACATTTAAAAAATTCAAGATTGGAACACCTCGTGGGGCGAAATAAATTAATTAGGTCAAGAATCCATGGGAGTATGCATTTAAGCATCATTGTATATTTCAAAACAAGACAACACTGCAAACCCTGAAAAAACATGCACATGCATGCAGACACACATAACAACACACACACAATATACAATACAAACACACATACAACACAACAAACACGCACAAAACACACAAATACAATACACACACACATACAACACACACAGAGGTATAGAATAGACACAAAAGGGTTAATTGTCTGTTTTCATTATGTCACAATACTGTGGCTTATTTTAGTGTAGACACAAAAGGGTTAATAGTCTGTTTTCTTAATATCACAATACTGTTGGTTGTTTTAGTATAGACACAAAAGGGTTAATAGTCTGTTTTCATAATGTCACAATACCGTTAATTAAGGGTAGTTAATTATTTTTAAAAATTTGATTTGGTCTTTTCATATTCTAGCTCAAAAAATTGCAAATACATTATCTTTTTCCTATGCCTCATAAGTTTCTCTTCTCCAATTAGAGACTCAAGATAATCCTGCAAAAGAAAACAAACGTAAAGTTTAACGACGCCTCTGGAGCACATTGATTTTTTTATCTTATCGGCTTTTGGACATCAAAAATACGGTCATTCTGATATATTTTTAGAGGAAACCAACTGCCACCATGTAGGCTACTGTTTCTGATAAGCAGCAAGGAGTCTTTTATATGCACCATACCACAGACAGGACAGCACATACCACAGCTTTTGATGAACCAGTTGTGGACCACTAGTTAGAATGGAAAATAGCCCAAACTGCAAATGGATCAATCCGATGACAGACTGCTTCACAGGTGGACGTACTACCTAACAATTTTATCTACATACATTCAGCATTATGTAAAATAAAATACTCTTAAAATAACATAATGAGATCCATAATTTTTTTAATATATGCACTGTCCCACAGACATGACAGCACATACCACAGCCTTTGATGAACCAGTTGTGGACCATTGGTTGGAATGGAAAACAGCTCAATCTGACAATGGGTCCACAGAGAAGGATCGATCCGATGACCGACCGGTTCACAGGCAGACACGCTACCATTTGAGCTACATCCCACTCCTGTAAAAGAAAATACATGTCGTATTTCTTTTGTCATATGCAGGTTTGAATGAATATTAATATCTCTTCACATTTTCAATTTCATTCAAAGCACTCAAATGTAAAGTGTTTTCATAAAACTAGCTAAGTCCAAAAGATTTCACTTTAGGAAATTGTCACTGCATGCATAAGACCCTAGATGATAAAACCCTGAAAATTCTGTTTAATGTCATTGTAAAAGAGCTGTTTTAAGCAACAACTGAAATTTGCCATAGCAATCGGCAATGCCTTAGAGATTGCCGCGGAGTTTTTCATTCTCTGCAGCTTTATTTTTGCCGCAGACTAAAAAATTTCCAAGTCTATCTTTTCCTTATTGTCAAAAATAAAGTAAACTTTATGCTAAAATTGCCGTGGAAAATACTGTGGACATTATTTCTCCACACCATTTATTATGCCATGGACATTTTCTTAATTACAGGTGTTGTATGAGTACCAGTGTGAAACAATACATTAAAAAAGCAATTCATGTTGTTATCTACAATTCTGTGCACTAATTAGTGAGACTTAAGACATTTTTAAAATGTGTATTACCTCCATTTTTTTTTTTTTTTGTTCAGATGTAACGATATCATGGATTTTTTTTAATGTGTCCTCTCCAAATATCTTTAGGCACTGTCTGAAGAAGTGAAAAACAGTTAATCATCTCCTAGTGTCATTTAACAACCCTGACGTTTTACATCTAAGGACAGGGGCATTGGAACCAGGGATGTTGAGGGGCTGCTGCCCCTCTCAGTCCCCCCTGCCCCAAATAATTATCATAAATATGTTTTTTTATTCATTGTTGAATTGTTCACCGGTGCAAATTCTGATGTTCAAAAACAAGAGCAGCACCCCCAATATGAATTTTGTTCCAATGCCCCTGTAAGAAAAACTTTATTAACTGAATAAAACTGATACGGTACTCCTTTGTTTAAATCGTGGAAGTCACAATGACTCCCAGAATTTATTATCCACCACAAATCCTGCACATGCTTCTTAATTAAGTTAGGAAGTGCAGGGCGACCAACTTGAAAGGATTTTATTTCCGGAATTTTCAAATGTATGCACGTGGATGCTCTTTTTCAAAAAGTTAATTTAAAGAGCAAACACACTTTTTCAAAATCATAATTTACAGCGCGAATGCACTTTTTCAAAATCATAATTTACAGCGCGAACGCACTTTTTCAAAATCATAATTTACAGCACGAACACACTTTTTCAAAATCATAAATTAAAGCGCGAACGCACTTTTTCAAAATCATAATTTACAGCACGAACGCACTTTTTCAAAATCATAATTTACAGCGCGAACGCACTTTTTCAAAATCATAATTTACATTGCGAACGCACTTTTTCAAAATCATAATTTACAGCGCGAACGCACTTTTTCAAAATCATAAATTAAAGCGAGAACGCACTTTTTCAAAATTTTAATATAAATCTTACAAATAAACAAAAGACCACATGATTAATAATAAAATACATGTATTAATAAATATGTTACATTTCACCAAAAAAATTAAATCAGCCCACAAATTACATATGCCTTAATCGGCACTAAACAAATGTAATTTCTTTTTACCTTTTTTGTGTAAACTGAAACAAATGAATCTAATTAGAAGAAAAATTAAATTGTTTCAATTTTTCATTTAAAATTGTCTTCAGCCCAACTGTAAACATGACCTATTTACTGGTATTGCAGAGACCATTTTCTAATTTTGACAACAAAGCGTCCATACCTTACCACAGTAAAATAAAACCATTTAATAACAAATAAAACATATCACCATTTTACTTATTGTCTTATCTAGCCGTATTCCAAACATGATTAAGTTTGATCTAATCCTGTATTTTTAATCCCTTGGCAAAGGTGCAAGCGGATACCTTTCTACAAGATTTTCACGCTAGCATCGTACTCTATATTCCTGGTACGTGAAGAAATATGGATCCTGAATAAACATTGTTTCTAAACAAGTTGTTTCATTGTTTATTGTCTGTTGTATAAAGTAATACCACAAAAAACCTCAAAATGTATTGTTTTCAACCAGGAATAAATGTCTACGAACAAGAATTTTCCATTTCAAGTATTTTTTGAACCGTACCCAGGTCCAGTTTGGTTCGCGCACGTTCCCCACGGGCCCAGTGTCTTTAGACAAGGACACTGGGTCCGGGGACAAAAGTGGGGAAAAGGGAGAAAGGGAATTTTCCATAATTATGGCTTTAGTTTACTTTTTTTGTTAAACGATTTCCTTGATCAACTGACAAGACCAACAACCAATAGGAATTTGCATTTGTTAAAGCCGCATAACTCTATTATAGAAAATACACTGTTCTCAGGAAAATTAGATCGCTTATTTTGTTTCGGTAATTTAATTGAAAATGGTCGGTTAGAGATTTTTTGGGTATGTAATTTGAACAAAATTCCGCGAATTGGTTAAAAATTCTGAAATTCTGCGTATTGGTTAAAAATTCCGGAGTTTTCGGAAAATTCCGGAAAGGTGGTCACCCTGGAAGTGTTAAATCTTTCAGTATATTAAAAAACAAATCCATGAATTCATTGCATTGCCAGGTCCAGATTTAGATGTTGGGTGGTCTGGGGCACTTCAGATTTGGGGGCCCCTCAATGTAGAAATTAAATTACATAACAAATAAAAAATGAATGATAAACTGCATTTCTTCCAAGAAAATATGTCAGGAAATTTAGACATTTTATCAAGTTATTCAAAGTGGAGAAAATGTCCTGAAATGGGGGGCCCCTTTCTTTCAATTTTTTGATACCCCCACTTCACTTTATTAATTATTTTTAATAATAGAACTAATATTATAATTATTACATTTTTTATAAAGGAAATCCTTTGTCTAGTGACGCTCTGGCAGAGGGACATGGACCAGTTGCCCCTTATAAATCTGGACCTGTCCATTGCATGCCCTGCCAAATATAAAATCCTAAACATGTACATTTATATTAAAACATAAAGTGGTTCCTTACTTTCGAAAAATTCTGATCTGTTTCTTAAGGAAATGCATTTCTTTTTCTGCAAAAACAAAATAAACAATACAATAAAAATCTGCTACCAGTAGGCCTACTTATTTTAATAATTTTTCTCTCACAAAGTTGACAATACAATACAATATAAATATAAATATCTAATTCAGTTGTGGATCCAGAAAATCCATTTAAGGGGGGACAACTCCAATATTATAATGCCAGATTCGTTTATTTAAAAATAAAAAAATAATAATCTTTTAAAAAAAGAAGTTATAATCGTAAAATTTAGGGTTGGAGGTCGGGCTCCTGGGGCCTACGCCTTGATCCATCACTGCTGTTTCATTGTTATGCTGAAAACATAATAAAATATTACTTGGTCACAGTGTATACTACATGTATCTACCAGTGTGCAGTAGTGGATCCAGAAAATCCATTATGGGGTGGAGTGGGTTCAAGAATCCTCGGATTCATTAACATTAAAAATATTATAATAAATTAAAAAATTTTTTTTTATAAAAGTGCAAATCTTTAGGGAGGGGCCGGCACCCCTAGATCTGCCACCGATGTGTGTGTGACTATAATTTTGAGAAGTTTACATAAACCACCTGTAATTTACCTTTACGTGTAGAAGTTTCTGATGTCATGCAGTCACTGCTTGAAGCAAACTCTTCATTGTCTTCTTGCAGATTGACTTCCTGTTGCTGTTCCGTGGTTCCTTTCCGTTTCGAAGTCTGTCGTATTTCCCAATTTGTCCTCTCTTTGAATATTTCTGATGTTATGCTGTCACTGCTTGAAGCCATCGCTTCGTCTTCTTTTGGTTTCACATTCTGTTCCATGGTTTCTTTCTGTTTCGAATGTTTCATTTCTAAATTTGTCCTCTCTTTGAATGTTTCTGATGTTATGCTGTCACTGCTTGAAGCCATCGCTTCATCTTCTTGTGGTTTCACATTCTGTTGCTGTTCCGTGGTTTCTTTCTGTTTCGAATGTTTCATTTCTGAATTTGTCCTCTCTTTGAATGTTCCTGATATCATGTTTTCACTAACTGATGCCACCTCTTCATCTTCTTGCAGTTTCACTTTCTGTTCCGTGGTTTGTTTCATTTTTGAAGTCTGTTGTATTTCTAAATTTGTCCTCTCTTTGAATACTGCTGTTGCTTGCATAGTGCTGATCATCTTTGATACAGCAGTCTGTAAGAATTAATTTCTCTTTAATTATAATTTATGAAACAAAACAACAGAAATAAATGTCTGAAAGTGTCATATACAAGGTCTATGTTCTACTGAACGTCACATTAACCTAAATATTAGGGGTAAAAATAAGCTGTAACCCATTCTGGACCATCGGGTCAACCAGGGGTCAAAATAAGCTGTAACCCATTCTGGACCATTGGGTCAACCAGGGGTCAAAATAAGCTGTAACCCATTCTGGACCATCGGGTCATCCAGCTATAAAAATGTCCGAACAAATCTAAAGTAGATTGCCAGATCATAATAAGTCCAGAATTTTTTTGTTTTATTTCTCAAACATAGGCCACCCAAAAATAGGATAGGAGAGAAGGAAAAAAAAGTTACAAAATGTCTTGGGAGGGGAAAATAAAATTTGGTATAAGATTAATTTTACCAGTTTTACTCATGTATGCCTGCATACTTGTATATATTCACCCCTATAAAAAGAAATTATTCAACTTCAAAGTGTGAATATAATGTTTTTGTTTAAACAGTGGTGCAGGGTTTTTTTTCTTTTCAAGCCTTCAGTACAGTTGGCAGAAATAAAACAAGTGTAAATTTTCACTTTTAATTTAATTTTAATTTAGCAAAATGTATGGCAATCATCTTTTTGCCTCGAAAAACTGAAATTAAAATGCATAAATAATAATCTTTACTAATATTTCTCTTTATTGTATCAATGTAACTCCCATGTTGTCTTAGCGCAAATATAGTCATACTGAAGTACACAAGGGGTCTATAATGGCGTCAAACGAGAGGGGATGGACCAACCCACTGTCGTCCCATTCTCCCCACTGGTTTAATTGGGTAAGTGTTCCATTGATACAATAAAGAGAAATATTATTATTCAGGCATTTTAATTTCAGTTTTTAGAAGCAAAAAGTGGGGGGATAATTACATAGGCATCCCACCCTGTCCAAAAAGTGGGGGGGTGTCCCCCCTGGGATTTACTTTTACGCCCATGAAGTCAACCATCCTGCTGTAATCGGTAATACCATGGAGATTTTTTATTCTCCGCGGCACTTTTATTGCCACGGTCTAAATCCTTAGTTTTTTCAAGATGTATTTTTTTCTTATTAAAAATAAAGTGTAAAATGCTGAGGACACTATTTTTCTACAGCCTTTATTTTGCTGTGGACATTTTCTTAATTACCATGAAGATTACCACAGTTTTAATTCTGCATGACACTTTTTTTTGTGGCAGACTAATTTTTTTGTTTTGTTTCAAAGTGTATTTTTTATTTATTTTTGCTATCTCAGAGTTGGAAATGTGAGAACGCTAAAATTGCCGTGGAAACTATTTCTCCACAGCATTTATTTTGCCGTGGACATTTTCTTATGACATTGCAAAAAGAGAAAAAATGTACTTACTGGGATCTTGACCTCTCCAGCACTGAAGTCAGTGATTTTAGACAGACGACAACATTTTTTAAATTCATTTGACATTTCAGTACCCCACAATGTTTCAAAACTGGAATCTTTCATTATATCACAAGGCTGGAATTAAATATATGAAATAATTTCTAACACGTTGAGAAAACAGCTTATGTTTGAAATCAAAGATTATTGTCAGTGTTATAAAAGTTAAAAAGGTAGAGAAGAGTTGAATAAAAAGTGTTACGGGCCCCCTAAAATTTGCATTAATTTTTTTTAATTATTATAATTTTTTTAATGTTAAAGAAACTGAGGATCCCTCTAAATGGATTTTTGGATCCGCCACTGATAAATACACTGAAATGTACATACACCATTGTTAGTTTCGTAAAAACCATATCTTTGCAAAAATCAAAGTCAATTAAGTTATAGAACATCTGTTAAATAAATGTTTTAGCAGATGTAAAGCATGCTTTAAGTTACACAAGAAAAAGTTATGCAAATGCAGTATTGGGGGTTAAGACTAAATAGGGGCGCCATTTTAAGGGTGTCAAAAATGTAATAGATGTAAATTATATTACAAAAAAGGGCGCCGCATATTATCATAATTACGGCCCCCCCCCCCCCCCAATTTGTTTTTTGAAAATCCAGTTTTTATTAATGACCTTTCCGGCTAAAACCTTCAAATTATAATAGACCCTGTGTATTTCGGTATATTTGCGTTAAGACCACATGGTTAAGTGTCACGTTTATATCATAGAGAAATACTGGAAAATATTATTATTTAGGCATTTTATTTCAATTTTCCGAATCAAAAAGTGTTGGGGGGGGCAGGGGGGTAATTATATAGGCATGCCCCCTGTCCGAAAAGTGGGGGCATGTGTCCCCCATCCTTCCTACCTTCCCCGCACTCCCTCCCTCCCAAGATTTACGCCCATGGTTTACATTAAACATGGTGGTTTTTGTTTTTCTTTCTTTTTGTTTTCAAATGTTTGGAAACATATCGTTAAAACTTACTAAAGCAATGCTATAAACATCTTCTTTTTTTTTTTTTTAGAAAATTCTTATACTAACCCGTTTCATTGTTGAAGCATATCGTTTAACAAGCGAAGTTTTAGCTATGTCATCCGCACTTGGTCTCTCATCTGCATTTTTTCTCAGCATGCAACTTACTAACTGACTAATTTCGCTTGTGTATTTATCGGGTAAAGGTGGAGCCTTTTAATAGTAACGTATAGTATTATTAAAATCAAATTCAAATATAATTTTAAAAAAAATCATGAAAAGATATGTTTTCAAATATTTTTTTAGAAAATCATTTTAAATATACAAAAATGTAATATAAAATATACATATTTTTTTGGTTTATGTAATATAATTTGTCAGTACTATTATCATTACTATAAGTTAGTATAAGTAAAAAACTAAACAAAAAAACTACAAAAAACAAACAAAAGACGACGACGACTACGTTACACTTTCTCTGTACTATTAATTTGTTTTAATTATTTAAATAGTTTATCTCTAAAAAAAATGATTGTATTATACACACCACATGGTCAAGGGTCCAAACGAAACTCTTTGAGTGACCAGTGTGACCCCTGACGTTGAGAGGATGCTGTACTCGTAGAGGCCCAGGGCCGTACCCATCGGGGGAAGGGGGAAATAGCCCCTACCCCCTAAGAATCTCACCTTTCTTTACTCCAGAAAATAGTATGCACAGCCTCGGACTAGTCACAAATTTGTTTACAAAACGTGCCCTCACCTAGGATTTTGATCAGGGTATGGCACTGAGGCCACACCTTCTAAGAGTAGAAAACATACACACCTCCTCAGAAATGATACTATCTCTGAGGTGTTCTCTAATAAGTGCAACGAATGCTTTTTCTTTAGCAGCCAACTCGTACACTATGCATCCAAAACTCCATATGTCCATATGTCACACTGAAATGGAAAAGCAAGCATGTCGGTGAAAGGAGTGGAGGATATATTTGAAAACCGAAATTTAAACCAAATCTAAGCCTGAATTTAGACCTCGGAGGGGCTGGAACTCCTCAACACAGAAATTGAATTACATGACAAATAAAAAAAAAAGAACTAGAATGAATGAATAGAACTAATTTTATAATTATTACATTTTTTTAAAAAAAAGGAAGTCCTTTGTGTGAGGGCCACTTTCGCAGGGGGTGGGGGGGAATTACCTCCTTATAAATCCGGCCCTGAATCCAGCTCATTTTGATCGAACGCCACTTTAATTTTTACCCGAATAAGAAATTTTCTTCCTTATTGGAAAGGTTAGCCTAAAGGCAACGGGTTTCCTCTAAAATGCATGATAGAATGACCATATGACTGACGTCCAATAACCAATGATAGATAAAAGTCAGTGCTCCAGAGGCGACGGAAGAGGCAAGATTCCAAGCATTTCGAGTTGGTGTCATGGCGTCTGTTTGTTCTAACTTCGGTTAGGGTTAGAATAAATAAGCAGGCGCCATGAGACCAACTCGAGATGCGGACGTTAAATAAAACAAACTTTACTTTACTTTATACCTTAGCATCGTACGTTTCTTCTTTGTGTAGCTGAGGACACATATAGCATGGTGTTCCGACAATTGTAGAGCGTATGTCTGTAGGTGCTTCAAGAACTCTGAAATGATAGCATGAACAAAACATGAACATAAATGGAAGAACTGTTAGCACCTACAAAGGGATGTGAGCATAAATGGAAAAAAAATGATCACGAAGGAATAGTATCAGGTGCGGATGCAGGATTTCTGAAAGGGGGGGTCCAAATGTGGATTTCTGAAAAGGAGAGGGTCCAAAAGTGATAAGTGAATAGAAATACGTGAACAAAGGGAAATTTTAATGTCCTTCCACTCTTAAATTGTAAAAAAATTTTGAGAAAAGGGGGAGGTTCTGACCCCCCCCCCCACCCCCCGGATCCGCTAGTGAGTATGGACGAAAAAGAGTTAAAACCAACAAAGGAAATGTCAGTATCTTACGGTGGCTCATTTCCACCAAACTTAAAACCTTTTAGTACGGCGTTATAACGCCATAACATACACTGCGTTATAATGCCCTATACAACGCTATAACGCCGTATTTTACGACGTTACAACGCCCTAATTTACGGCGCTATAACGCCAAATTACGGTGATTTAACGCACTGTTATGGCGTAACACACTACTGAAATAATTTACGGCGTTATAATTCCATTTTGTAAATACATTTGTTATTAATACTTGGATTGGTCCAAATGACATCATGTGACTTGAAAAAAGAACGTTCATTTAAGAATTGAACTTGATAATGTTTGAGGTTCATGGAAGTATGAACCGCAAAACCGCTTTACACACTG
>JAULBS010063690.1:0-22733 GCA_032355785.1 Symmetromphalus regularis | reverse complement strand
CTGTATCATGTTAATACAAACAAGAGAAGACAATCTGCTATGTTATAACATTACACTATTTAGTTTCACTGCCTACACGTCTTCACAATCCAAATCTCACCAGCATCAACTTGAAATCATTGAACTGTATCATGTTAATACAAATAAGATAAGACAATCTGCTATGTTATATCATTACACTGTTAAGTTTCACTGCCTACACGTCTTCACAAGCATCAACTAGTAATTACCATTAACAGCATTAGTTTACATTCAGCTCAAACAATGTTAATACACAAACTAATTGACTGTTTAGCTTCTGTCTACATATGGATCCAATGGTAACCAATGTAATCATCATTATTTTTAATGTCTGAATCATTGCTATCTACCATGCAAATAAAACAAACATAAGCCAATTCACTATGTTATAACATTCCCCTATGTAGTTTCACAATAAAATAACCCAATCATGTGTTGCTACATTCCACTGTTTAGCTTCACAATCAATGGATAACCAATGTTATCGCCATTATTTTTACCATGCAAATAAAACAAACATAAGCTAATTCACTATGTTATAACATTCCTCTATTTAATTTCACAATAATCTGTTGTTACATTGCACTGTTTAGCTTCACAATCAATGGATAACCAATGTTATCGTCATTATTTTTACCATGCAAATAAATACAAAAATAAGCCAACTGTCTTCTGTGACATTGCACTGTTTAGCTTCACTATTATTTTTAATGTCAGAATCATCACTATCACCATGCAAATAAATGCAAAAATAAGCCAATCATCTGTTGTGACATTCCAGCGTTTAGCTTCACAATTGACTGGTAACCAACCTCGGTAATTCCGGTTCATCAACCAGTCTCAGGTATCCACTCTCCGTGTCTGAGGCATAGCTGATTTGTTGAACGGGTCCTTCTTCTTGAATGTCATAACTGGACACAGACAAGGACCAAATTAAAACATGAACACTGGACTTTCTCTCAAACATATAAAACATAATTTGATCACTGGCAAAATTAATTGATTTGACAAATTTACTTAAGTTTTATGTCTGGATATGGCTTAATTTCCTTAAAAGTTGGCATAAAGCATCTGAAAACTTGTGAAAAACAAATGACAAAAGCTGGAGCAGAAAGAATATTCCTTAGCTCAGGGGTTCCCAACATGGTATAAATTTGCCTACCCAGAGGCTAAATTTGCTCATTGACTGTGTTTGGTTCTGGTACACCAGTACCTGTTCATCATTAGTTGTTCATAAATAAGAGAAATAAAATTATTTGAACTTAAAATTAATAATGTTAAACCAGTATGTTAAAATTTCCCCTTTGTCAGTTGCTTTATTATGATAGAATTTATGTAAATATAAATTACTGAACAAAACAGGATGGGGTTAAATTCATTTTTAAAAAGTTGCCTGGGGTAAACAAGATAAAAAAGGCTTAGCTAATATGGTAAAGAAAAGGTGCCTATGGAAACGGAAATCATCACTATTGAAAAGATAGAAATTTGTTCAGCAGGCTAAAAATTAAAATGTCTTTCTTTAAGTTGAAATCATAACTGTTGGAAAGCTGGAGCAGAGAGAATACTGCTTAGCAAAGATACTTTATTATACATGTATTTTAAAAAGCCCAACTTTTAAGCATAAGACCAGCAGGTAGGAACCAAACATTGCCAGGTTTTATAATATTAGAGAGAAATATTTTACAGATTTTAAGAAATTGTTTCAGGATTAAAAATTACACTTCCTATACATTTTCCCAGTGTTCTAATCTACAAATTAGGATGCATATGTTGCGGTTTTTATGATATTAGAAATATTTTACTTTGTCTGATAAAGAATTCAAGAAATTGTTCCAGATTTAAAAATTATATTTCCTACACATTTTCCCAGTGATCTAATCTACAAATTCCAGACAGCAGTTCACAATCACCTTGGTGATCTTTCTCTTGGTTTCTTTGCTTTAGGAGCCGCCGTGGAAACAAACTTTTCTTCGACAGGTATTTCTGGTTTCTTAGCACCAGCTGGTAATGCATGAACGATGGGAACTTTGCTTGGCAATGCTCGAGGTGCTTCATCTGGTTTTTCAAATTTCTTCCTGGCCTCAGAAACACTTGGAGTTACATACTCCTCCTCACCCTCAACAGTCTCCATAGCAACAGGCACCTCTTGAACAAATGGTGCCTGTGGTTGTGGTGGTTTGGTTGGCGGTTTGGTTGGTGGTTTCATTGGTGAAACAGGAATCTGTTCTTGTACTGGTACTCTGTTAATACCAGGAATTATTAAAATCCAAAGTTGTTATTGCCATAACGTCAAATAAAATGTTGGTAGATCAAAAAATGTTTTATATACATAATATACATGTTCCAAAGATGATACTACACCAAATGTTAAAGCATATGAATTAAAAGAAATTCAGGAGCATGAAGTGAAAGGGAATTATTGTCATTAAAATGTATGACCATTAGAAATACATGAGGATATTTAGGTGCTCACAAATATCAAATACAAAATGTATGAAAACTTTCAATCACAAGCATGCCACTTTACAAAATTAATAATAAAAAGCAAACAGCACTTTGATATATTATTAAAATCTTAACAGAATTAACATTTATTTTACGTATAATTAGACAAGTTAATATTGTTTCAGTATTTTAAGCCTACACATGGGAAAATGATGTAGAATAAAAGATTTGTATTCCCATGAACAGGCTTACAGTTGCTTGCATGCAGCCCATGAAATAAGCAGCTAGCAGGTTTAACATATGACAAATGTCTTAAATTATAAGATATTCAGGTTGTCAACATTATATGTTAGGCCATTTTCTTTCATTTTAATGTTTAGTAGAAGCCATTTTTACAAGATGTTTTTCTTATTATTATTTTTAAATGTATTATTATTATTTTAATCACATCACTAAAGCACATTGATTTATTAATCATCAGCTATTGGATGTCAAACATCTGGTACTTATGACATACAGTCAACAGAAGAAACCTGCTACATTTTTCCATTAGAGAAAGGAATCTTTTACATGCTCTTTCTAACAGACAGAAAGAGGTAAGCATATACCACGACCTTTCATGTACCAGTCAGGAATACTAGCAGACAATCAGAAAATGAGTCCACTAAGGGGGTTTGATCTTAAGACAGAAGCCCTTCAAGCGAATGCTCTGCCGACTGAGCTAGATTCTGCCACTCTGCATGATGCAATTTAACAAAAGAGGAACTGCTTCAATAACAAAATGGACAAAGGAAAGACCAAAATAGTTATGGTAAAATATAATGTAATGCTCTTTATTTCATTTTAGATGGAATATACCTTTCAGTTTTGGATATAGTATGTGACAAAGGGAGATGGCCAATTTTTATAAACTATTTTTCACCAAGCATTGGTATGGTGACTGAAGACAGAGTTTTGCTTGTCTACAAAAAAATAAAATTGCATGGAAATGACTGAATAACAATCAGCCATTTCAAAATGATGATCTTACAAGAATTTTGAAGTTTGTTTTGGGGTGAATTTTATGGCCACATTTGAAAGTCATAGATCAATGTTAAGTCAACCAAAATTTCAGTAACATGATGTCATAACCAATAATGAACCGGACCAATCATTCACAACTTATTCCAAGGGCTGCACGTGCAAATCATTTACAACTTATTCCACAGGCTGCACGTGCAAATCATTTAACAAACCTTTGGCTAGGGATTCCAAAGTCTTCAAGCGAGATACTGGTAGAGAGAGGTGTGTGAGTGGGAGAGATGGTCGGATATTCAAACACACGCTCACCAGGGGTAGAGGTCATCGGTGGGGTGGACAGAAAAGAGGAAATATCAGAAGAGCTGGAGAAAGGGGAGACAACTCAATTAAGCAGATGGGGAAAAAGCAATATTAGTTTTGCTCAGGTATTTATACTCAACCAAAATGAAAGTGTGCATGTTAAAATAATTTTTGTTTCATGGGGTGGTCACAGCAATGGTCCACTGGCAGCAAACACATGTGCAACTTATGATATTACTACACAACACACCTTCTCCTAAATGGTGTGGTTATCTAATTCCAGAATTTCTGCCATGAATGTTGTCTGGTTTATGAAAAAAATGACTATTGATTACATGCATACTTTCTTTTTTAGTTGATTATATATCACACAAAATGAAAATAAAAAAATTGAAAAGCTGGATTTTTTTATTTTTTTCGTTTGATGATTAAAAAATGTTTTTTTTTTAAAGATTGAACTATTAAAATAAAATAAATGATTTTAAAATAATATTCTTCATATGTATACTGAGCAAAACAAATTAGAATAACACTACAATATTAAATGGGAAAATCAAATTTACACAAACATATTTTACGAATGTAAAAGCTATGCTGATCACACAAATGGGTGCAGCAACAACAGTAAATTTATAATGTTAATATTTATAATTTTAAATTTTAATTGTAAATTATAAAATTTAAGACATTAAGAAAATGTGCATATATAAGCATTACAGTTTCAATATTAGTTATGTTTGTAATTGTTTTAAGAAATCATGCATATCATTAACTTAATGGTTTAGTATTTCACTACTAATAGTTCTATTATCATAATGGCTAGTCAGGACAAACATTTTTAAAATATCTATTTCTAAAAATAAAATGCTTTTGTAGGGTTTTTGTATATGGTCAAACAAACAAAAACTAAAATGCTTTTGAAGGGTTCTTGTATGTGATCAAGCTATAACTGGCTTAGAAATTCCAGATAATAAATATGGTTGGGAAGTCCATAGTGACTATCAAATTGAAATTGTTACTAGGATTTTAATATACCCATGCAACTCTACCATATATTCTTTAACTGTCATAGATACGTAACATACAATAACAGTGGAGGAAGAAAAATGTTAACAGAAGTCATTTAATATTTCAAAAGCTCATACTCCAATAATGATAAATACTTGATATCCTCAAAGGATAGGAGTGGTTTTTAAAGAATTTGTTAAAAAACTAATTATTATTCACTGTAATCGTGTTACAGAAAACTGCTAACCCAGGGTTAAATCTCATGCAGCCCTACCAAACATTCTTTGACACTGAGTTTGACGAGTAAAACAAAACCTACAGCAATGGTTCCTTAATAGATATAAAACTTAGGATCCAATATAGAAAAAGAAAAATACTTTACAGCTCCTGGTAACTGTTCAAACTAAGGATTGCTATTTTTTAAATCTACCCATGCAACCATACACTCTGCGAGGTCAATGATTGGTCTACTCTAGCATACACTCTACAAATCTGTTATATGTAGATCAACTCCAACAAACCTCTCCCTATCAAACTCTGAAGGAGATTTGATTCTAAGCTGGCCTCGTTCCGTTTCCGAAACATAATTAATTTCCTGAACTGGTCCCTTTTGTTGAATGTCATAGTAACTGTTTGAAATCAAACAACACGAGTTGATGTTAGTTATATTTTCACAACACAAAAACACACCAAGTTAAAACTGGCAAATAAAAACACGATACTGAAGTGAAAATAAAAAGAAAAGATTGATATAATACATTATTCTTCAGGATCATGCCTGGAGACGATGGAATAAATGTAGGTGGAGGGGGTGGAAAGAGAGTCTATAGTGTATAAAATGTTATTTAAGGGTAACACATTAATAATCAAACAAAAATAAATTAAAAACGATATTACATGTAGGTGTTTAAAATATAATCCAAAAAAACTAAAATGTTTGTCTGTAATGAAAAGTAACAAATCCAGAGAGGCCAACCCCTTTCCTGCATATTATTTATAATATATCATATAATTATTTTTCACTGCAGTTGGTCATCCTTTATCTTTTTAAGACAAAGCTTCGTATGCTAATATTGAAGATTCATTAACTGTTTTAAACACAATCCTCCACTCATCCCCATGGCAAAATCTGGATATAAACTTTTCATGTGTCTGTATTTTGATCAGCTGGTGCATGAGTACAGTTATAAACAACCGATTCAATAAAATAGTCATAAAACAGTTAAACAATCACTGTTTAGTTTTAAGTATCAACAGTAAAATGTGTTGGTTAATAAAAATGTGTTCTTGATGTTAAACTCAATAATATTTTCCAAACAGCAAACTGCAGTTAGTCAATAAATCCTTATTTTTAGGTTTTATACAAAACAACCTTTTACAAATAACAAAACGTCAGAGTGAACAACGTGATGAAAGTGCAAATGAAACAACTAATGAAATAATATTAAAATTTCCAATATTTATAACACAGGAATTATCTTTTTTCGCAGCTCTGCTACATGCTAACATCTGTTGGACTGGAAGTATTTCAATTCCTGCATTGCATGCATGGAAATCTTCATTCATCTGACATATGGTTCAGTTTAATATAAATGGACATTTACTTTTTCATGCATTAGATGAAAACTTAAATATTATATGCTAAACCATTGAAAGGAAAGGATTGTTTGTTTTACGATACCCCAGCACATTGTGCATTCATTGTCTATTAAGAATCAGACATATGGTGTTTTGTGACTCATGGTCTTTAGAGGAAACCTGCTACTACCACATAGGCTACTTTTTCCAATAAGTAGCAAGGGATATTTTATATATGCTATCCCACAGACCAAATAGCACATACCATGGGCTTTGATAAACCAGTTGTGGATCATTAGTTGGTGCAAATAGTGTACACCTACATCTACCCACTGAGGCTTGTTGAGCACTCACTCTGGATTAGAGCCAGTACAGAGATTAAAAATTCCATGCCTCGACTAATATTTGACCCCCGTACCTGTCAGCTTTGAGTCCAACACCCTAGCCACTACACCATCTGGGCCAACTGAATGACTAGTCAAGGCTATAAATGTTTCATTATTTTACCAAGTTACTAAAATCACATATATTTGCAGGTCATTTATGTTTGGATCTTCCACAAACCTTAAAATTTTGTCAGAAAATATGTGTTAGAAATCAAACATACATAACATGATTATTTAAGTGTATCTCCAATATGGCCACTAACGGAAGTAATTCTTGTGAAAATCATATCACATGAATAACCTGTCTATACTATAATTTGGTCATCCCTACCAGGGGAATATTATAAATAAGGCTGACTAGGCTAAAGCCTAGGTGCCCTGCAGGGTTAGGCTGTCACCTGTAGTGGGGTGAAAGATTGAAGTACTGGAGGGGCCCAAAGTACCTAAAAGCCTAGACACCTGGCCATGGGTTAATATGTCATTGATTATTACACAAAGATAAGGTATCGGAAATAGCAAGATGTGTTATATATTCAATATGGCACTAAGAGAAGCAATGTTTGTGAAAATAACACATACATAAGCTGGATATACAATATTTATAACACTGTCATCCCTAAACAAAATAAGGTATCTGAAACATCAAGTGTTACATAATTTGTATAAATATTACAGTATTGGAAGCTAAGATTACAGTATTGGAAACAAAGATTACGGTATTGGAAACAAAGATTACGGTATTGAAAGCTAAAATTAAACACGGGGTTAGGTCTGGAAGCAGACACTCTCCATGCCAACAGTAACTGAAGCAAACCTTCTAGCATCGTCCTCCCGAACTAAACGAAGAGTTGCACTGTCGCCATTAGTAACATAAGAAATCTGTTGAACTGGGCCTTCTGCTTGAATCTCGTAATGGCTGTATAAAACAATCATTTCCTTGTGACAATCACAGAGTTGATCTTTTCTTCATTTTGACTCAGTTTAATCATAGAATACACAATTACAAGATACATTTCAAGGTTTCCACCTGATAATGTTTAGGTTTGAACTATAACTGTTTGCTTTAAAATGAAGTATGTCAATGGCTTTTGAGTAGTGAGTTCTAATTTTGGACAATTTAAAGTATATTTCTGTGAAGTTGGACAATTTAATATGGTTTTTAGTGGTTTCTGTTTAATGAAACCTCCAATTTCACATGGATTTCTTTTCAGTTGGACAATTTAATATGGCTTTTAATGGTGACGAGTTTCTGTATAATGAAACCTAAATTTGGACAAGTTAACATGGGTTTCTTGTCAGTTGGACAATTTAATATAGTGTTAAATGGTAAAGAGTTTCTGTATAATGAAACCTAAATTTAGACAAGTTAACATGGGTTTCTTGTCAGTTGGACAATTTAATATAGTCTTAAATGATAAAGAGTTTTTGTGTAATGACACCTAAAAGTTAACTTAGGTTTCTGTGCAATTGGACAATTTAATATAGAGTTTAGTGGCAAAGTGTTTCTGTGTAGTGAAACCAAAAATTGGACATGCTAAAATGGACAATTTAATATAGTGTTAAATGGCAAAACAGTTTCTGTATAATGAGACCTAAAATTAGACAATGACAGAAATTTACGTATAGTGAACTTAAATTGATCAGTGAGATCAATACGAGGTTGGACAATTTAACAATAATTTTCAGTGAGAATGAAGTTTCGCTGTAGTGAGACCTACATGAAGTTGGATAATTTAACAATAATTTACAATGGGAATGAAGTTTCTCTGTAGTGAAACCTACATGAAGTTGGACAATTTAACAATAATTTTCAATGGGAATAAAATTTCTGTGTAGTGAGACCTACATGAAGTTGAAAATTTAACAATAATTTACAATGGGAATGAAATTTCTGTGTAGTGAGACCTACATGAAGTTGAACAATTTAACAATAATTTTCAATGGGAAAGACTTTTCTGTGTAGTGAGACCTGGGATTTTGTATCCATGGTTATAAATAACCCAAAGAAATAAAAAAAACTACTTACGGAGAAGTAACTCTTTTTGGAATGCTGACTTTCTTCTCTGGTTCAGTTTTACGAGTTGTAACTTGAAACAAAATTTGGAATGTTTTAATAAAAGATTTATCAGGCAGTGGAAAATATGGTAACAAAATTAATAAATTATTTGTTCAGTTTTAATATTATTTTCTCTATCCACTGACAAACAGGAATTACATATTTGACATTTTCCATTTAGTCTATTACTAGTACCCTTTATTTTCCTTTAGGCTATTTTTCCCTTGAGCTGTTATTTCTTGTTTCCCTTCATCGGTGTCCCTTATTTACCTCAACATGCTGCATCATATTTTCCCTTCCACTTATTTCTCGTCAACACATCTCTTTATTTTACTAAATCCCTTTGACACATCCCTTAAAAATGTTGCACCTTATTTAACTTTAACATGTCCAATATTTCACTTCAAACTTTCTGCCCCTTTTCTCCTTTATACTATTATACTTCCTTTTTTTAGAGTATTAAACTTTTACCTTTTATGTTTTGTAGAATCATTTATTCACTATATTACACTAAATTAAGTATACCTGTATATTTATCTTCATTTTATAATGTTTTTAATCTGTATTCTTTTGTACAGTCATATAATTTAAGCTATTAAGAAAATGTGCATATAGATAAAATATTTGTTTAACTACTTCCACCGGTACAAAAATAAATATTTGCTATTGCTCTAAGTGAATAAAGAAATGAAAATGAAATGTTATTCTCTCTAAAATGAACTCACCTTGTACAAGAAGTTTAGCTCTTGTTGATGCAGTGCCAGCTATGTTAATGGCCTGACAAGTGAACCATGAAGAATCAGTTGGTTCTGCATGATCGATACTCAGTGAGCTGCGACCTCCATCACTCTCAATTCTACACAAACACAAATTATAACGTTAATTTAACTTTGATAGTTCACCGTGGTCGATAGTGTATTGTGACCTCCATCACTCTCAATTTTACACAAACACAAATGTAAAGTTAATTTCAATATCAACAGTTTTTATCTACTAACTTTAAAGTTTAAAAATGTTTTTTCCAAAATGTTTTGCGCTATTGGCATTCCAGATTATTACTATTATATTCATTATCATTATTATTATTATTTTTTTTACCTCCATACTCTTGATACTATACAAACACAAATATGAAGTTAATTTCAATATCAACAGTTTTTATCTACTAACTTTAAAGATATAAACCTGTTGATTTTGAAATTAACAGGTTTTTATCTACTGAATTTTAAAATTTCATGAAATGTTTATAAGATTGTTTTTCCAGAATGTTTTACACCATTGGAATTCAAGATTATGATTATAATTATCAAAATTATCTGAAATGTTTTTTAAGTGTTTTTCCAGTTGTGAACCACTGTCAGTGGCATACACCTATCTATGACGAGCACTCACTCTGGGTTGACTGAGATTTGATCCCAGTACCTACTAGCTGTGAATCAGACATTTTAGCCACTGCACCATCATGAACTACCCTTTTATGAATGAGCTCTAAATTGAAAACTAAAAATAGACGTACCTATATGGCATGTTTGGTGTCAGCATTTTGCCGTCTTTCTGCCAGCTCATCATGGGGGTTGGAACTCCTGTAGCTTGGCATGTCAGTTTGACAGGAACACCTTCCCTCACAGTGAAATTCTGCATTCGCTCAATAAATCTTGGCATCTGGATATCTTGTATCTCTGTGATAAAAAATGCAAAAATACTAAATATGTAATAAAATGAAAATAAGACAAAACATTTCTTAATAGAAATATATTTTAAAGTAATTATTAACCTCTTTACGACTATCAAATGATATCTCATACTCAGCTATTCTGTGACATCTCAACAGTGACATTAAGATATCTGTCACATGCCTACCTAAATTAAAATAGTGACATGCAGTGCAGTCCCTTTTCAAAAAAGGTTAAATTATTTTGACATTAAAGTTATGTAGAATATTATACACTGTATAAGTAAATATTGAATTCCAGAATACACTTACCCATTACATTGAGGTTCACAGTAAAGTTGTCTTCCCCTGCTTTGTTTCGTGCAATACACGTGTATGACCCTGCGTCGTGGCGTGACACAGACAGGAAGAGCAGTGAGTGAATTCCATCTTCGTTGACAACTATCTTGTGGTGGTCATCGTTGTGAATTTGGACGCCATTACGGAACCAGAGCATGTCTGGCTGTGGTCGCCCGGAGACGAGGCAGTCGAATCGAACAGTCTGTTTCTCTTGAGCCTGTTGATCCTGTGGCAGTTTCTTGAAAGAAGGCCGGGTACATGTTTCAAAGATGCCTCCTTGGTCTTCTGGGCCAGACCGCCCTTTCTCTGAGTCCCTGAAGAAAAAGGTGCATATCATTTTAATGTAAGAATTATAAAAAAATTTGTCTAGTTCTTAAATCAGTTGACAGGGTTCTCCCAAAAAAGAATTTTGTTTTAGTCAGTGTTCATCATATATATTGGGAAATAAGAGACAACAGGTTGAAGTGAAATAAGGGACAACTTGTTAAAGTGAAATAAGGACAAACAAGTTAAAGGGAAATAAGGAAAACATGTTGAAGGGAAATATGAAATAACAGCTCATGATAATATTTGCCTGAAGGAAAATAAAGGGTGATAGACAAAACTGTTTTAACATTCCAAAATCAACTTGCCCTTAATTTGAAGCTAAAAAAACGTATTGAGCTAAATCTGACAATATCTTATATATATACTCTTATAACTGTGTTGTATCATGCTTTTATAAAATGAACACAACATACCTCCTTAGGATTTTGTGCAGAGTCTCTGGGGCAACGAATGAGGTGGCATCAATGTTTCCAAGCTGATCTACAATCAGCTGTCCAGAGCAAGTGTTTTTGCCGGCCGAGTTTACGGCCAGCACAGTGTAGTGACCGGTGTCCTCCGTCATGGCCATGCGGATCTCTAGACTGCAGTAGCCATCAGGCGTGAATTTGATGTCGTATCGGTTTGATCGCTTGATGCGCTTTCCGTCTTTGTACCAAGCAATCTGTTAAGTGACGGATTTTAAATATTAAATTTCTTTTTTAAATGTAAAGAACTTATTAAATGGATATTGAATTTTTTTAACCAAAATTATTATAAAACAACAATAAAAAGAATAGGTTTTATCATAGGTGTACAGGTTAACAATTGTTTTGGGGGAGGGGGACAGGTCAATGTTTGCCGTCTTAATTTTTGGCCAAATAAGAAACTTCCTCCTGCATTTAGTGGGGATTGCCCCCCTACAGCCTTTGTCCCCTGCCCCATCATCTACGCTTATGGGTTTTATGATTCCTTGTAGTGTGTAATATAGTGTGCAAAATGGAGGTCAATATTTTCTCTAACTATTTCCACTGAGGCAAAATATTTATAACTCTTATACAGAATAACAGTGATTATAAAGAACAATATTCATGAAAAATATTTTAACAAAACAAAATGTGGGTCAATACTTTTGTTATTATTATTTATTTCAATAAAAAATACTCATATAGCAAATATAACATCAAGGAACAAATCAGTTGCAATTCTGAGTTTAGAATATAGTATTTAAATTGGTGGACGTTACTTGTTTTAATGTTTGTTAAGAATGAATCTAAAGCAAATACTTAAACACACTAATATTGTAAATTAATATAACATTAAGAAAAATTATTTTAAATTTTCAGTTTAGAAAGTAGTATCCAAAATGGTGGACCTTACTTGTATTAATACTTGTAATGAATAAATGCTCAAGCAATTCTTCTTGGCAGATTTTAATGTTCAGCTTACCTTAGGTCGAGGTTTTCCAGTGATTTTGCAGACAAACTTGGCATCAGATCCCTCGATGATTCTGAAGTCTTGGAGTGGCTGAGATATCTGTGGTGGGACTGTATGGCTTGGTCCAACTCTCTCCTCGGGTTGTTCAGAGTCATATTCAGTCTCGGTCTCACTCTGGAAGCGAACCTTTCCATCACGGTATTCAATATGCTTCATGAGTTTCTGCTCAAATGATGTTACACGGAACTCCTGATGGTGATAGAAATGACATATAATTTCATTATTATATGTATTATGATAACGTAGCTTTATTTTTGTTTTAAAATGTTATCTTTTTAAATACAACTTTTGTAAGCAAATGAGCAGTTTCTGAGTACCTAACCTTACCTAAAAGAAAGTGGCAATCCTAAACCTTCGCTTAATATTTTAAATGTTTTTCTCTGAACCTTGGAGAAAGGTTTAAAAAAGGAAATAAAAATAGTTCTATAGACCCAAGTTAATTGTTTTTTTTTCAAACTAACCACTCACAACTTTACATGGAAATTTTACATTTCATTATGCAACAGGAATGGTGGCTTCTATTTTTGTTTTAAAATGTTTTCTTTTTAAATACAATTTTCATAAACAAATAAAAAAGCTTTTCTTTAAGCGTTAACAAATAAGCAGTTTCTAAGTATCCAACCCTATCTAGAAAAAAGTGCCAATGTTAATTATATTTATTGAATATTTCATTATTTTAAATCAAAACTTGGAGAAAGATTTTAAAAAACCCAGACCCTGGCTAATTGGTTTTTTTTTCAAACTAACCAATCAGATATTTGCTTTTATAATCTCTATTCACTTACAGATTCAACACTGATGCTTCTTTCAAACACCATTGGTTCATCTTCCTGTTCTGAGGCCAGTCTTTCCTCAGCTCGCTGGTGAAGTTGTCGTTGTCCTGGTGTCACGTAAAACTCTTTCTCACGCTGAGGTGATGGTGGTGCTTCCTGGAGGCGTATTAGTTCCTGGATGGGGCTCGGTTCTGGCTCAATGACTTGCTCTTTATAACGTGGACCTAAAAAAAAACAATTTGGTTCTAATTTCCATTATTTTGTACAGTTACTTAGTGAAAGAAAATGAAAATGCAATCATCTCTAGTCTTAGAAATTGAGATAATATTGCAATGGTACCTACATGACATATCAAAATCCTTTTACTGCGGAACTGAGATGACAATTTTAAAACAATGAGAATACTGCTATTTAGTTATTTGTAGAAAATTTATATGCTGCTGCTAAACAATTTTACAATAACTTTTATGATGGTGTTTAAGACTGCCACTGAATTTTGAGAGCTGTAACACAACAAAACAAAAAAATATATATAAAAAAATAATAATAATAATAATAATAAAAAGGAAAATAAAAGAAAACAGAAACTGACTGATTTAAATTACTAGATTTTTAATGTAATGGGTGCCATTAAACAAACTACTTTTCTTTCAATAATTTCAAGATAGAAAAAAATATTATGACCCTGACCTTCAGGAAGCAGACGTGCTGTGGTGGACAATAATAATAATATGACCATTAAGCTTGCCTGTATTAAATATGAAGTCATTACAATTTTGTAAAAGTGCAAATGATGTCATTAAACCTAGGCATGGGATTTTTAGTCTCAATACTGGCTTAAACCCATTGTGAGTGCTCTGCAAGGCTCGGTGGGTAGGTGTATACCACATACACTGACCAGTGGTCCACAACAGGTTTATCAAAGGCTTTGGTATATGCTATCCTGCCTATGAGAAAGTGCATACAAAAAATACATGACTGCTGATCACAAAGAGTAGCATATGTGGTAGTATCAGGTTTCCTCTAAAAGACCACGAGTTGCAAAAACACCATATATGCTGAATAAACAATGTGCTAGGGTGTTGTTAAACGACCAATCCTTTCCTTTAAATAGTTTCAAGATAGAAAAAAATTATTAAATAATTATGACCCTGACCTTCAGGAAGCAATCGAGCTGTGGTGGACACCTCGCCAGCAATGTTAGTAGCAGCACAAGTGTAAGATCCTTCATCATCGGAGAATGTCTTAGAAATCAACAGAGTGCATCGGCCCGTCTTTTCATCAGTGATAATTTTGTGTCGGGGTCCCTCGTGCAGGGGTCGACCATCTCGACTCCATGTCATCTTTGGGAATGGCTTTCCCAGGACACGGCACTCCAATTTAATGTTCGTTCCCTCGACAAGGCGGACATCTTGCAGCCTCTGAACAAACGATGGTGGGATCTGCGCAGATGGCTCGGGTGGAACCCAGGTAGGCACTGCTGGCTTCTGAACAACCTGGAATAAAGATAAAGTCTCAATACTGATGGTAATTTTACCAGAGATAAAAACTTGGTCTGTTTAAGGATTCTGAGGTTAAATAATAAATTTTGTTAAATAGCAATTTTATTTTAATTCTGAGGTTAAATAATAATTTTTGTAAAATTTTGAGGTTAAATAATAAAGATTGTAAAATTCTGAGGTTATGTAGTAATGTTTGTAAAATACTGAGGTTAAACAAAATTTTATACAATTCTGAGTTTAAATAGTAAATTTTTTTAAATTCTGAAGTTAAATAGTAAATTTTGTAAAATTCTGTAGTTAAATAGTAAATTTTGTAAAATTCTGAGGTTAAATAGTAAATTTTGTAAAATTCTGAGGTTAAATAGTAAATTATGTAAAATTCTGAGGTTAAATAGTAAATTTTGTAAAATTCTGAGGTTAAATAGTAAATTTTGTAAAATTCTGAGGTTAAATAGTAATATTTTTAAAATTTTGTGGTTAAATAGTAAATTTTGTGAAATTCTGAAGTTAAATAGCAATATTTTTTTAATTTTGAGGTTAAAAATAATGTTTATAAAATTCAGAGGTTAAATAGCATTTTTTTTTAATTATGAGGTTTAATAGAAACTTTTGTAAAATTCTGAGCATAAATAGTAAATTTTGTTAAAATTCTGAGGCTAAATAGCATTTTTTGTAAATAACCTTTTTACAAAATTCACTGACATGTACCTGTTACTCTAGTGGTTTAGTTCATATGTAAACTTACTTTTTGTGGTGGTGGTGGCGGAGGTGGTGCCCACACTGCTGGTGCTGGTTTGGGTGAAATCTCTTGTGGTTGTGTAGCTGCTGGTGACACTTTCTCTGGTGTCCAAGCTGGTGGTGCCGGTGGTGGGACGTAGACAGGTGGTGCACGTTTGGGTGCTACTTCTGGAGCTGGACGAGCCTGGGCTGGGAAGAATGGTTCCTGCGCTACTTCCATTGGTGATAGAGGGCCAGCTGAAAAAAGGAGAAATTTATAGTATAATCACAGACATCCATTTTTTCCATCCAGTTCATTTAAATGACATTAAAATAAATCAATATAAAGAAATTATTTACAATATCTTTCAACTATACACAAACATACGCTGGTTATGCACCAGCTCCAGTAGTATAGTAGGTAATTGGTTGGACTCATGGCTGGTAGGTAGAGATCAAATCTCAGTTGAGGCTTGGGATTTTTAATCTCAATACCTCCTCGAAACCAGAATGAATGTTCTGCAAGGCCCAGTGGGTAGGTGCACACCACTTGCCCAACCAATGGGTTATAGGTGGTTTATCAAAGGCTGTGGTATGTGCTGTCTGTGGGAAGGTGCATAGAGAAGTTTCCTTGCTGCTAATCAAAAAAAGCCAACCTATGTGGTGCCAGTGGGTTTCTTCTATGAGTCACTGAACTGAACTTTATTTACACCCAGGCCGTAATCTACGGCATATGGGGATATATACATAATACAGTGAATATAAATATTACAAAATAACATACATAATTATAAACAATATACAGAATATTAACCAGAGGTTTTATAAGTTTTCATAATTAAACTACAGAATATAGTAAAAAAATATAGAAAAACCACAAAATGCATTTTTTCAGACATCTAATATCCGCTGAATAAACAATGTGCTGGTGTCTTATTAAACAAATATTCCTTATTGACTGGATATGCATGGCTAGAACCAAAAAGCATAATGCACTGTCGAAACCATTTAAAAAAAAAAATTCCTGTTCTTACTAGTAAACAATGCATGGGTTTTAAATATAAATTAATTTCACTTACGTTCAACTCTTAATGCACAGTCTGTAGCTGTCGATCCATCGGCATTTGTCGCAATACAGGTAAATTTCCCAGAATCCTCAGGGAAAACTTCAACAATTGTCAATCTATGTATGGTCTCACTGTATGTTATTTCAAAGTCGGGACAGTTTTCTATGATCGCATCTTCACGGTACCATTTTACGATTGGTTCTGGATGACCGCCAACTCTGACCTCAAAAACAACCTTTTGACCTTGCTTGGCCTCTAGGCTTGGAGGAAGAACCTGACAACCAAAAAGAGCAATTACTGTAGTATAGAGTTAAACAAGTTGTGCAATTAGAATGGAAATTTGTTCTTTCATATAACTACATAAGTCTAAAATAATGAAAATGTCATCTTGTCAAAACTATATCTCAGCACAAGGCAATGTCCAAATGATTTGTAGGCAAAAAATATGTCAGCACCCAAAATAGTGATGTTATCATGTATTTGTGAATTTTAAGCAGATCATTACCCCACTAGTTTCATCCATCATAAGCAATTTAATCAAAAAACATTTTTTTTTACCTTTTACCGAGTGGAAGGACATGAAAATTAACTTTTGGACCCCCTCCCCAACCCCTTTCAGAAATCCTGTATCCGTGCCTGATATGTCCAGAAAATTTTAAATACAGTTAGGAAAGCACTATACCAAAGGTAGGTCACTCACATTAATATAACGTTGCATTTTAGTCTCATCACCATGACTTGCATTAATTTAGACTTGCATTAATTTAGACATGCATTAATTTAGAGATGCATTAATTTCATGATTTACAGTATATCAAACATATTGTACCTGAATAAATGTTGGCTTTTCTTTCACAGCACTTAACGGTCTCTTTGGAATCTCTGATTTTGGCAATGGTGGCGGATGATCTTCTTCCGGCTGCTGGAAGATTGCGACCCTCTTCTCAAAAGCAGGTAACTGCTGTTCTTGTCCTTCAATCTGCATATCAATTTGGTCTCGGAACATTTCCGGTTCTTTTGGTGGCAGAGGTGGTGCCTGCTGTTGAAGTTTGGGGACTTTAGCAATGGGCTCCTCTTTTTCCTGGAATGGTCTCAGAGGAGATTTTACACCAGGAGCCTTCTGTGGCTCAAATGCTTCATAGACTGGTTTTCGTTCTGGGGATCGAAGTGTTGGTTCTGCAACTTCTGGTGGAGGAGCTGAAAATGAAGACAATGGTATCAGAACATAAAGAGCACAATGACAGTGCAACAACCATTAATCAGAGCTTCTCAAAGGATAATTTTATGAAATAATTGGTGAGAAATAGCTCTATTACAAATAATGCATGCACAAACAACATTTCAATTCCACCCACACCGCATTATAAATTTTTTAAAAGAAATATATTTTTATAATTAATTTATTTTTCATTAGTAATATATTAAATTTGTTTTCCTTTACTATAGTCATTATATTAGATATATTTTATCACTGATGCCTTTTTAGTTTTATATATTTAATATTTTAAAAATATATTACTATAATTAATTCTTTTTTAACCATAGCTCATATTTATTTTTTTGTGCTGGATCTCATAAAAAATGAAATTAAATCTTTCTATGATATTTACTAAAAACAAAATCGAAATATACACACCTGCAATATTAAGTTGTGTTGAGCATGTTGCCTCCCCTGCTGGGTTTTCAGCGCGGACCATGAATCGTCCGGAATCCTCGTAGAAAACTTCGGGGATGTACAGTGAGTGGATATCTCCTTCCTGAATAATCTCAAAGTCACGAGAACTTACGAGGCGACACCCCTCACGGAACCACGTAACCGTGGGTGGTGGTTTCCCAGCAACTCGTACAGTTAGTTTGACAGGCTGGCCCTCTTTTGCAGATATCTTCTGGAGTTTTTCTGTGAATGATGGAGGTGTCATGGAAGCTGGAAAAGAAAAAAAGGAAAACGAGATCAAATCTCAGTAAAATTATTTTATTTTTTATTTCAATAAACTGCACAAATATAAAGACTTGATTATGCAAAGCAACACTGTCTCCGGTGGTATAGTAGCTGTTATTTTTTTTTTTATTTATCTTTATTTTTTTTAAAAGACTCCACTAAAGCACATTGATTTATTAATCACTGGCTATTAAATGTCAAACATTTGGTAATATTGACACATAATCAAGTGTGAGACAGCCTCCAATCGGATTTGAACCACTGTCTTAAGTTTGAGAGTCCGATGTCCTACCACTGGACCACAGACAAGCTCCATACAAATCCAGGTATGAATCCTATTCTAAATCACCAATGAGAATGGCAATTGTGAAAAAAGTCTGAAAATGTAAGCGTAAAGATGTGTTTGTATGTCTTGTGAGTGAAAATCAAGATTTTCTGTAAAAATAATTCAATATAGATGGTGTTTACAGACACTTCCGAGTGATTATTCAGTAAATACTTTGATAAACCAGCCTTATGTTCAGCATAGGTTAGCATTCGTGAAAGCTATGTAACCATTTAAAAGTGGGAATTCTGCAAATCTGCCGAGAATCTCATCCTTTATAAATGTATGTAAATCTTGAATTATAGTTTACCTCTGACAATCAGCTCTGTTGTACTGGTAGCCATGCCAGCAATGTTTTCAGCGGTACAACGGAATTCTCCAGCGTCCTCCTCAAACACTTCTGGGATTGTCAGACTGACACGCTGATCACGGTAGGCGATCTCAAAGTCTGCTTGGTCGGTGAGAGGTCGTCCTTCACGGAACCACTTGATGCATGGTTCTGGCTTCCCTGATTAAAACAGATCATAGATATATAAGAAATATTTCATTAACTTGAAGAACTAATATCCCAAAACAATTTACTTATCCAATGAAAACTCCAGAGTACAATCCCTTTACACAAAAATAGGATCGATTTTTTTGGTTTTTTTGTTTAATGACTTCGCTAGAGCACATTGATTTATTAATCATCGGCTTTTGGATGTCAAACATTTGGTAATTTTGACACGTAGTCAAATGTGGGCCAGTATCTTAACAGTTTTTGAACCTTTTTGAGTCAGATGTCCTATCACTGGATCACTAATTCTACCAAAACAGTAATAATACAAAAGAAAGTATTCTGTTTTGGGGAGAAGCTGGAATCAAGTAAAATCAAAATTTTAGAAACAGAAAGCCATTAATATTTTTAACCCAAAATTATGCACTACAACTGAAGTTTATATGGATGTTCCAAAAAAAAAGTAAAGTGTATTTTATTTAACGATACCTTTAGAGCACATTGATTTTTATCTTATCATCAGCTATTAGACATCAAGCATATGGTCATTCTGACAATACTATTTAGAGAAAACCGCTTCCCCCAAATAGACTACTCTTTCCGATAAGCAGCAAAGGGTTTAACTAGGAAATCTACTTCTGACACGACTACTTTAAAACATGATTCTATATTACCTGTAACAACCCCTTCAAACACAACTCTCGTTCCTTCCATTGCAGTGACATTTTTCAATGCCTGGAGAAACTTGGGAGGTATTGGCACTTCTATTGTTAGATCTATGGGCTGATATCTTGGTGCCATTTCTGTCGTCAGTGTGGTGGCGAATTTGTCCTGAGACGGCACTTCTCGGCCGCTCACCTCGGTGGTGATGGTGGTGGCGTGTCGCTCTACACCAGTGTCCTGCATGTCTGTTATCATGCGACTGAGACGAGTTTCAGTCTGGGTTACCGTACGAACCCTAAAAAAATTTTAAAATAATAAAAAATAATTTCTTCAAATTAAAGATTATCACTGAACCTAATAGCCAATATATTTTTGTGCTGAGAAATTATCAAACAAATAAAACAATACCTTTACTCCTAAAAAATATCAAGGGAGATAATTTAAATACTTATATTAGTGGACACCTAAAATTAAATGTTAACACAGAAGATATACTTGAATACTAAAAAGATATAATCTGTTAAATATGTTCATTTTATCAAGTTACTGAGCAAAGACAGACAGACAGACAGACAGACAGATGGATGGACAGACAGACAGACAGACATACATTTGTTTAACAAGCCTATCATAAATACATAAAAATTGGCTACTGAAGGTAAATTACTGATCAAATACAAATAAGAATCGGTACAAATTTAACATCTAATTTAAGGTCTAGAGCCAATTACAATTTGCAAAAACTAGATTCTGAAACTATATATAGGTAAAAAATATATTATTTTTACACCCTAATATATGTAACTTGTCTATTAATATGGGTGTTAATAATAATTATATAAGCATACGTTTTTGATTCATATGTTTCCATGGGAACAGGACCAGCTGGTGCTGTGATTGGTTTAATCTCTACTGGTTTCTTTGCTGCTGGTTGAATGGGAATATGGGTCGGGCTAGTGAGTACAGAAAGCATGGCTGAGCACGTCGCTTTGCCAGACTGGTTCTCCGCGGTGATGGAGAAACGACCGGCGTCCTCGTCAAACACTTCGGGGATGGTCAGCCGGTAGGTCGTGCCCTCCATGCCGATGTGGTAGTCCTGGGATACCAGAGGTTCACCGTTGAAATGCCACTGAATCTAGAAAAACAAACATTTTAAAAATTATACAAGATTCAGTCAGTATTTTTACAATTATAGTGTTTTTTTCAATGGTCTTCCAATAGCTCATATTAGAATGAAGTATTTTTATATTTTTCAGTAGAGCTCACATAGCTGATTTTCAGAATTGTGTACCGTACTTTTTAATGGATCTCCAATATATGTTTTTTTTTTAGTAATGGATTTACAATAGTTGATTTTTAGAAAGGTGTATTTTTTAATGAAACGTCAGAAGTAACTTTTAGTATACTGAATTTTTTTAATGACCTCAAATACTTGATTTTTGGAATAGCGTATTTTTTAATGGTCTTTCAATAGTTGAATTTTAATATGGTGTATTTTTTTTCCAATAGTTGAAATTTGTATTTAAATAAATAAAAAAATGAAACTAATATTTATCTTTTTCGCAAATTTTTCATGCATGATAACCAAGAACTGAAGTTTTGCGATTTTCCCAAGAATTGTTTTCATTGGTTCATTGATTTGTTTATGTTTGTGTTTACAAATGCTGTCAGTGTAGTATAACTAAGTACATTATATTATTTTTAATTTTATATTATTAATAATTTGAATTAGACGTTTCATTTACATGTAGCAGGCTAGCAGATACCACAATCAGAAGAGGAGGTTTATGGATTTAAACACACACACACCCCCACACCCTCTTCAACCACCACTTATCATTTTTCCCCATTATAATTAGGTCGTACATAAATTTAAACCACTTCCAAGTTTAAATATTTTTGATCCCCTTCAAACATGTCCTTTTTCAGCCCTAACCTTATCCTTGAATCTACTAAACTGTTACAGAATTTATGAAAAATTGTATAATTTAAAATACCTTTGGTTTAGGACTTCCCGTGATGACAGCCTCAAATGTAACACACTCTCCCGGACGAGCTGTGCAGTCTGTGAATAATTTTCTAAACTCGGGTGGTTCATGAGTGATCTCCTCTCGTTTGACTGTCCTCGTTTCCGTGACAGTCCGTCGCACCATGGAGACCTCGGACGAAGGTTCGACTTTGAGTCTACACAGACATTTAGCTTCTCCAGCTTGGTTTACAGCCTTAACCATGTAATCACCTGTATCTTCTTCAAACACTTCCGGGATTGTCAGTGAATGCACGTCAGCAAATGCTGTGATCTATAAATAATAGATGGTATTATAGGGTGTCCAATAATGTAAACACTTTTAGTAATAAACCACACTAATACAACCACACACTTAAACTAATATATTTCTACAATTAAGCTCTCATAACATTTTATTTTATGTTTTTATGAGGACTTCCACTTTAGGTTCAAACTGAGGATTTTGGTACTAGCCTTATCCAGATCACTATTATTATTATTATTATTATTATAATAAATATTGTTTGTTTTATTTAATGATGCCTCTAGAGAACATTGATTTTTATCTTATCATCGGCTATTGGACGTCAATCATATGTTCATTCTGACATATGTATT
>JAULBS010063623.1:0-22736 GCA_032355785.1 Symmetromphalus regularis | reverse complement strand
TTACTGGGCGTCAGACATGCGACTCACGACACCCAGTGCATTGCTCACATAGCGGTTACTGGGCGTCAGACATGCGACTCACGACACCCAGTGCATTGCTCACATAGCGGTTACTGGGCGTCAGACATGCGACTCACGACACCCAGTGCATTGCTCACATAGCGGTTACTGGGCGTCAGACATGCGAGTCACGGTCATCAGAGGAAACATGCTTCTGCCACATGGGCGTTTCTTTTAGATTAGAAGCAAGGGGTATTTTATAAGCACTATTCCACAGACAGGACAGCACATATCACGGCCTTTGTAATACCAGTTGTGGAGCACTGGCTGGAAGGAGAAATAGGCTAAATGTTTCTTGAACTACACTTTATCCCCTATAACAAATAAGGTATTAAAAAATTGGACTGATTAACACACACACACCACCCCCACAATGTTATATGAAACGTTTATGAATGTTGCAATCAATAAACAATTGTAACATTTTTTTTTATGTTCCTCATTTCTTGGGAATTCATCCCACTGCTGACAAACAAAATTAAAGTTTTGAATTTATAATAAGTTTGCCTAATTAAAAATTCAAAATGACAATTACTCAGTGAAATAAACGTTTGTGTATTTTCATTTTTATTATATATAGCAGATATAAAACAAAAAGAACAAACAAACAAAAAAAGAATAAAACGAACAAAAACAATTAACTTTACTCCAGGACACACGAGTAAACCCAAGTACAGTTGTACATATTTATTTAAAACATTAACAACACATATACAAATAAATCATGAACATAATTATATATTACGAGAAAGGTATATATGAAATGTTATCTTCCCTTACTTTAGCATAAGTACATAGAATGAATATTTCACAATTATAAAATTATTATTTTCAAAACTTTAATAAACAATAATATTTGTCTTAAATATTTCATTTAAATGTTAGGAAGGGAAGTAACTGATGTCATGGGAAGGAGAAGATAACCATGCATTTCAAACCGAAGAAATGCATGTCCGTGTTATACAGTGATTTAGTATTGTGTACCAACGAATCAAAGCAACATTTTTTATATTGTTAGCGGAGGATGTTAAGGACAGATCCATACATTTTAAAATACATGTCCACTCAGAAATTTATAAAACGGGGTGGATATTTAGGAAGTAAGTTACGATGTAAAGTTAATGAAACAAACACTTAAAATTTGGTTGCCAGTAGATATGGTTCCAGATACCCTATACTCCCTTTGGATCCACGTTTAGGAAAAATAGTTTGTAATGGTTAAAGAATCGTTTTGAATGTTTAGTTACTGTAATTCAATTTCTTCATAATCTCAAAAGTTTTAAATATTATTATTATTTTATTTGTTTAACAACCCTACGAGATCACATCGGCTATGAGTTGTCAAACATTTGGAAATTACGACACGCAGTCAGATGTGATCCAGCCTCAAACGGGTTTTGAACTACGGTGGTCAGCTTGAGATTCCGATGTCCCATCACTGGACATCCGAGACACATTGTTTTAAATATTAATAAGTACATTTTTACTTATATTGAAAATAAAGACAGATATTATTAGATATGGACGCAATACATTACACAAACAATGGCACTTTTCTGGAAGTCATGGAACAATATTTTGAATATTAAACATGACATGAAACAAATTGCGTTTTGTGTTAATTTGTCAATGTTTGCACTTACTTTGTTAATGAGGCAACCATTTAATAGTTTAATGTTGCGCAAATTTTCTTTTAAAATAAGTCTTAACATGTCTTACGGGGGTCTAAGATTTTCAAAACGCACCTTCACCTTGTTTTAGAGATACTGATTACTGATTTTTGCTATGTTGTATTGGTGCCAATTATAAGACTTCGCATATTGCAAGTTCAGTTCATAAATGCAACAATACAATTCCAAATAATACAGTCATTCAACATATATGATATATATTCACACTTTTAAAAATATATCAAACATATTAAAGGTGTAATATAGGCTGTCCAATAATTTAACTTTTTTTTTAATAAAACAAAAATAAAACCACTCTTTAAGAAATGTTTCTGATTAAAGTTTTGTTTTTACGTTTTATGAAGACTGCCACTTTAGTCATTGCAAATTATGTTTATTTGTTTACTACTACTACTACTACTAAAACAATTTCTGAAGTGATGGCTTCTTTGACTGTATTATTATTATTATTTTAGTGATGTCCACTTTGACACACACACACACACAGACATACACTCACACGCACACATACACATTAATGTAATACAGTCACCAAACTCAAACTATTTTTTAACCTAAAATATTTATTCTAAAAAAAATAAAACAAAAACATTCAATAGAAGGGCGATCATTATCAAGTTTTAAAATGCAAAATGTCTAAATTGGCAGTCCTCATGAAAATGTAATTGTAAAAAAAGTGATGAAGGAAGTAATTTGTTAAAGATCTACGTGTATTAGTGTCATTTATTAGTAAAATATTTGAAGCATTCAAAAATACATAATGATACATTTTTGTTCTTAATATAGACATTATATTTGTAAAGTCCATTAGTCACAGGTTGTTCAGATAATCGAAGTGTCCTGTATTCACAGGTTGTTTTTCAGATAATCGAAGAGTCCTGTAGTCACAAGTGGTTCAGATAATCGAAGTGTCCTGTATTCACAGGTTGTTTTTCAGATAATCGAAGTATCCTATAGTCACAGGTGGTTCAGATAATCGAAGTATCCTGTAGTCACAGGTTGTTCAGATAATCGAAGTATCCTATAGTCACAGGTGGTTCAGATAATCGAAGTATCCTGTAGTCACTGGTGGTTCAGATAATCGAAGTATCCTGTAGTCACAAGTGGTTCAGATATTCGGAGTGTCCTGTATTCACAGGTTGTTCAGATAATCGAAGTGTCCTGTATTCACAGGTTGTTCAGATAATCGAAGTCCTGTAGTCACAGGTGGTTCAGATAATCGAAGTATCCTGTAGTCACAGGTTGTTCAGATAATCGAAGTGTCCTGTATTCACAGGTTGTTCAGATAATCGAAGAGTCCTGTAGTCACAGGTGGTTTAGATAATCGAAGAGTTGTAGTCACAGGTGGTTCAGATATTCGAAGTGTCCTTTAGACCAGGTTTCATGAAGAATGCGTTTTTATAACAACACTTGAATCAAAGTTAAATAAGGATTGACTAAAAAATGGGGTTAGTATATAAAGAAAAAGCGTTAAATACTTTCATTCCTTGACCCTCCCTTCTTTGTCCGATCTTCCATCTATTTTTAGGCACCGTTGAGAGCTTATATCTGATTATAATATATACAGAAAAACACAAATAACTGTTCTTTGGCGAGATTCGAACGTTCTGCACGGATTTGTGGCATTTCATAGTCCGCATTTTCAAATGTCAATCACCATCATTGTTTTGTTGTCCGTTTTGGTTTTGGTATTTGGTTTGTGTGTGCGTGTGTTTAAACGTGTTTTTGTGTGCGTGTGCCCGTGTGTGTATGAACGTGTGTGTGCGAATGTATGTGTGTGTATGAACTTATTTGTGTGTGTGTGTATATGTGTGTGTATGAACGTGTTTGTATGAACGTATGTTTGTGTGTCTGTGTCAATGTGTGTGATTGCGTGTTTAAATGTGTGTGTGATTGTGTGTTTAAATGTGTGTGTGTGTGTTTAAAGAAAAACATTACAATGCAGCATTATCTGTATCAATGTGTGTTTGTGTGTGTGTGAATGTTTGTGTGTGATTGTGTGTGTTTAAATGTGTGTGTGTGTGTGTTTAAAGAAAAATAAAACAATGCAGCATTATCTGTATCAATGTGTTTGTGTGTGTGAGTGTGATTGTGTGTGTTTAAATGTGTGTGTGTGTGTCTAAAGAAAAATAAAACAATGCAGCATTATCTGTATCAATGTGTTTGCTATAATGAAAACTGAATTTCTATACTAGTGATCTAAGCAGGAAGGACTAATTCTGTTTACTTCTGTGTGGGACGTTTCACGGTAATTGTGATTTTAAAAACTGTTATTTAAGTTAAAAAGTGATCACAGTCTTTCTGTACTGATCAGCAGGATGTGAAGTGTGTCTCACATCAGAACACCAGCTGGATTTCATAGCTGAAACAAACAAATATAAATTTTATTTTTAAAATGAGAAAATATCATGTAATAGAATTTCCATTGTCATAACAAACACAATGTTATTTTAACTATCACATAATCTTCACACATATATTAAAGGCAGCTGGAGAGGCGGAGGCAAGATACTGGATCTGATTTCTGCATAAGCAGTCACATTTCTTGTAGCATAAAATAGGACAAAATGTACATTAAAGTTGCAAGGAATAAACCCACTTTGAGCAATACAAAGATTCAGTTATTACTTTGAAAAAGCTGATTTTTTAACTCGAGTAGGGGTATAGAAATCACGTGTATCTGAACAAAATATGTTTATAATATTCATCATACACATCCCAAATACTCCTGTATATCTAAATCTGATTCCCGATATCCGATATTTGTTTATTATTATTATTATTTAACAACTAATTTTTCTGTTATGTTTGGGGGTGTTAAACAAACATTTGAACCAAAACAAAGAAGGATTTTTTGTTTAACAACACCCCAGCTTATTGTTTATCTAGTGCTATTAGGTGTCAAACATGTTGTAACTCATGATCATCACAGGAAACCTGCTACTACAACATAGGTTACTCTTTCTGGTTAGCAGTAATGGATCTTTTATAGATGCTTTTAAACAGCCAGAACAGGACATACCACAACGTTTGTTACATCGGTTGTGGACTACTGGTTGCAACGAGAAATAGCCCAAACCCGGTCACTGAATGGGATCGTTCCGATGACCCATTACACCGTAAGCGGATGATCAGCTTCTGAACTAGATCCCACTCCTGAATGGATATTTATTTATTTATTTCATTTTTTTTTTATAACGCACCTTGTTTAGAAAACCACCACCGCCGGATCATTTTCTGAGAAAGCTAGAGTTTGAATCTGTGTTTCTTGCTCTCCGTTCACCGTCGTGCTTCCGCCTATCCCAGAAGACCCTTGGCTCAGCGTCCCTTCATCCGGTGCCTTCACACTCTTGTTGACGGATGAGTATAATTCTTGCGTCGTGCCGTCAAATTCCGTTGTTGGTGTATCATATACGTGCGTCGTTTCAGGTGGCTTTTTGTCAAAAGGTCCCAGATTTAAAGTTTCATTTTCCACTACATATGTTACTATTCTAACTTCTTCTTCTTCATCTAAATCCATAGTCTTTCCCTGTGCAATAAATTATACAATACAGTGAAATACATTTTTAATGCATTGAAAAGCTCAGCAATGCAATAAAAAAAAACTCTCTCAAATGCTATGCAATCTAGTCTAATAAAGGTGTTTTTTTTTTTGTTTTTTTTAATTTATTTATTTCCAAAACAAAGTTAAACCAAAGAGTATGTTCTGAAACTGTATGTTCTGCATACTGTTTGAGTTTTACTATGTATATGATATGAGACTTATTTTCCACCTCACTTGCTTGGTATTTAATACAAGTTTATTATTATTATTATTTTTTTTTTGGTCGTCTTGATATCCACCAAAATATATCATAAAAGCATGGATTTTGGAAAGGTGGAGGACTTAATATTGGATTTCAAACTTAGTTGCTACAAAATTATAAATGGAAAATGAATCCCAGATCTCTTAAATGCCCCGACCCCAACTTTATGCCTGCCGTTAAAGGTATACTATGTATATGATATTAAAGACTTATTTCCTACGTTTCTTGCTTGGAGTTTCTAGACAAGTTTAAATTATTTACCTTTTCTTCGTATCCATCTTCATATATTGATTTACTGTTATTATTCCTACAACCGAAATAAAACAATTGTTTTATATGATACCATAGGATACACAATGATTTAACATATTTTAGTAATACACTTCAACAATAAAACCACACAATTAAAATATAATACCTTATTTTATGTTCATAGGTTCGGTCTGAAGATTTTGACGCCAACACTTTTGAATTTCATTAATGATGTCAAGCGAAATATATAGAATTGAATGCTTATAATCAGTTACATGTGATAATCACTAATATTTGTGTGTTCTTGTGTTACAATTTAGTGAAATTAGTCCTTGTTGTTTTGCCTGGGCCTTGTGTTTTGTCTTCTAACAAAAATGGCTGTAAGTGGCAATCCTCACAAAAACTTAAAATAAAATGTGAGAACCTAATTGCAAATTTGTTTTTCTACATGGTTGTATTTGTGGTTTATTACTAAAACGTGTTTTATTAGTGCACAGTATAATATTCCTTTAACTCTAATTGAAATTGCTGTGTGCGTGCGTGTGTATGTGAGAGTGTATGTGTGTGTATGTATGTGCGTATGCATGTGTTTGTGTGTGTATATATGTGTTAGTGTGTGTGTGTGATAGAGATAGTGTGTATGTATGTGTGGGGGGGGGGGCGTGCGTGCGTATGCATATGTGTGTACAAGTGCATATATGAGACAGACAGAGAAAGAAAGAAAGAAAGAGTACGCTTACTAGTATATAGCATTAAAATTATTAATTTGTCTACTTACCACCTTTGTATATATAAAGCTGGAAGAAAATGAAAAATCATGTTATTTGTTTGTGATATTTAATAATATAATAAGAATAAATTATAATAACACACCTCACATATATGTATGTGTACAATAAGTACATTTTAATTAAATCTTAAATGAAAACATAATTCATTTCAAATCCATAATATGAGAGCATTGGCCACTGATTGAGGGATGCCTAGTTCTATTACAGAATGGATTCTTCCAAATGGATTTTCTTTTGGCTTTGAGTGTACAATTTCTACAACAGAACAATATTTCAAAATCTGAATTATTACTGGAAGTAGGCCCACCTTGATTTTATCAGTGTTGCCATTTCTTACACACATTTTTCATGATATTTTATTCTAATATTTTTAGATTTATTTTGACTGAATAAATTTCTGTTAAAGACTGTCACTTTTAATTTCAAAAAGTAAGTGTCGCCCATGAAACATTTTCAGTTGAAATGAACGAGGGTTTGCATGAAATATTACCGGCCCCTGTGTTACAGTGGTTATATTATCAAACTCTCGACTGGTAGCTACTGGGATCAAATCTAACTCAAGGCGGAAGATTTATTTTTTGTCTCAGAACCAGCTATAACCCACATACACCGATTACTAGTCCACAACTGTGTTATCAAATGTCATGGTTTGTATTATCCTCTCGGTGGGATAAGGCACATACAAGATCCCTTCCTGCTTAAAGTAGCTACGTTAGTGTGACGGCAGCAAGTTTCATTTCTCCTAACATTAACATCTATCCTGGAAAGACAGCACAGGAAGCTAAGTTAAGTGTCCATGAGAACGTCACTGAATCTTAATTGGCTAAGTATACGTAAAGTATAAGCACGAAAATAAGCAGAACCAACCGTGAAATACAGTCTCGTCTACCCTACCTGAGTCTTTGTCTTCTATGACACTCTTGCGCAGTGTTGATGCAGCGGATGTGGTCATTGTCGTTCTCTTAGACATAGCTTTACGTTGTTTTCTCATCCTCCTCACGCGACTGGGTATCTTGACCCTGCCCTTCCATCTCTGCCACTGAGGATACCATCCATTCCTGCAATGGAGAGGAAGTTTGGAGATACGTTAAAGACATACTCTCACGGAACTTAAGGGGCTTTGTGCTCTAAATATTGATTACGAATGAAACTTACATGCATTTGTTATACTAGATCTCGTTTTCATATCACGCAAGACATTTTAGCTGAACCATGGTATTATTTTGTATAGGGAATTCCATGTCGTCTCGGTAGATGTTTTTCACTTTTACAAATTTCATGATCGGAACACATCGTTAGGCGAAATAAATTGGTACGAAATGTTTTTTACAGCTAGAAAAATATTCAGAAGTTTTAAAATATCAGTCACGTAACGTGTTTAAAGGAGCACTGTCGTAGTTACAAAGGGTGGCAGTCCTCTATAATATTATTTTAGTTGAAATGCATATTTAAAAGAGAATATTTTCAGTTGCATGTATAAACAATATATTTTATTAATTAAAGCATTTACTACGCCAGAAAAGAAGATATTTTTGTAGATAAATACTTAAAAGTGCGTTCGACAGGAATTGGTGGCAGTCCTCCTACAAATATTTATGTCGAAATGGAGAATATATCTTCATTAAATTTAAACAAGAAAATACTGTAAACCAAAGTAATGGATTGGTATACTGAAAATGACAATATGACCCTAGGGGCCTTACTGATCCTGGGAATGAACTTTTATATGTTTGCCCAATATTATACTTTTTATTTAATTGGATTTAATTAGGCTGTTTCGTTTTCAGGGGTCGATTAATTTGCAACTGTTTATCACCGTTATATAAAAATAGAAAACTATTACACTTGTAATTATAATAGAACGCCTTTAAAATAAGATTATCCTGTTTAAAATATTGCTCTTTAAACAAAACAATGGAGTTGTTTCCCTTGAATTGTAGATTAATGTTTGAACGTGCATGAATATTTAGGTGGATATTCAACAATTAATTTACTGGGGGGGGAGGAGGCGGGAATAAAGGTACAGAAAGCACTAAGATGATTGTAATAAAGGCAAATTTATATAAAAAGTGGCGACATCACAGAAAAATGTTATACTGCTTCTAATCAATTAACCCAAAAATAACCAAAATACATGTATAAAATAATAATTATGAAATGTATTGATTTAGCATCAGCGACTCATTGTTTTTTACGTCCCCGACAGTGCCCCACGACTGGTATATCAAGTCCTTGGTATATGCTGTCATGCCTGTGGGAAAGGTAATATGAAAGATCGCTTGCTGCTGATGTAAAAACGTAGCGGGTTTCCTTTGATGATTTACATGTGAAAATTACCAATGTTTTGACATCCAGTAGCCGATAATTAATTGATCAATATTCTCTAGACTATCGTTAAAGAAAATACAAGGCATTTTCTTTGCTTACACATCCCATGACAAGACAGGAAAATATATAAGGTGGTGAGGAAAAATGATGTATGTTTGGTATGATCACCCTTTAAACCTCAAGGGCGGATCCAGATCCCCATTGTCCACCCTTTTTCTCCATTATGATTAGATCTCAACTTATTTTCAAACCCCTTCCTGTCAGTTTGAAATTATTTAACATTATCTATCAACCCTCTCACAATTCTTGGATCCGACCCTGATTATTAATTATTTACCACGTGGCTCCAATGACAACAACTACTATTACGACGATCAACATGATGCCAGCAACAGACCCAGCAGCGATGAGCGCAGACACCTCGATTCCACACAACACTCCTGAAATGTTAAAAGAAGATGTCATATTTTAAAGGTGCACTACCACAGTTCAAGTTACATATTTTTCTGTTTTTACATACTTGTTATAGATTAGTGAAAAACAACTTAAAATTAACCCATCTCTACAAACATAATGGCCTAATTAACTCAACAGTATAAAAAATATAACATTGCGCACTCAAATTATAATGGTGTGCAACCAAACTATGAAGATTTTCCTGCATGAAGGAAACGGCTCCCAGGCGCACACTGGTTTTAAGGAAATGGCTTTAATTCGTGAACCCCCCTTCATTGTAATGTTCATTTTCCTCTTCTTATACACGAAGTGAACAATCCTCCTGCCCCCACCCCCCCCCCCCTCTCAAATAAAATTGTTCTTTATTCATAGTTAAATTATTAACCGGCAAATTCAGATGTTCAGAAACGGGAGCAGCCCCCTCCCCCATATGAATTTCCTTCCAAAGCCCCTACCTACGTAATATGTATGTTATTATGCACAGTAACATTACACATAGTATGATATTAATACTCGTCTGCGGGGAACAGAAGCATGTAGCTATGAACAATCAAACGGAAGATAAATATTTGAGTACGTGATATAAAAGACGCATGCGTGCTTAGTGACTAGACATGGTTCTAAAGGCAGAAAGAAGGACAATGGGTGAGGTAAACCATACTCTATCAATATTGGTTCTACAAAAACACCGGGCGAAGATAAATATTATCAGCAGAAATACGGGTTGCTTCCAAAATAAAATATTTCCTTTTAGTCTGACTTTTTGAAGTAGACAAGTCCCTTTGCAGTAGCGGATTCAGAGGGGGTCCAGAAACCCCGTTCCATCTTTAAGATTTTTTTTTAAACTATGTTTTCCGAAAAATTACGTGAACATTAACCATTTCCCCCCAGTCCTATTTACCCATCACATTTGGTCCCCCCCCCTTTCAGAAATTCTGCACCCGCGCCTGCTTTGTGTTTTTAGGTTTGCTTGTTTTGTCACTGGTCTACGACAGTCATATTGTATATTATAACCATTTGTTTTTTGCTTTGAAATTTCCATTGTTATATATTCATATCTGTATGACCCCTTTCTTTTCTCGTATTTTAAAAAAAAATTATATATATTTTCCGAGTGGAAGGACGTGAAAATTAACCATTTTTTTCTGTCCTGTTCACTCATCACATTTGGACCCCCCCCCCGCCGCCCCTCCATTTCAGAAATTCTGCATCCGCGCCTGAAGAATACATTTTAAAGTTTTTTTAAAAAAACCGCCAACAAATAACAACAAACTAATAAACAACAGTGTCTTGAGACCAAAATTTCAGTTTGATTTGACAGAAGATAATTTAATGTTGTAAAGCCCATGTCACAAAGCCGAGTGTATCCCATGTACATGCATTGTGGATCATTCCGCCATAAGCAAGCTTATTTCTGTGTGACAGTTCCCTCAGGATAGTGAGAAAAACATTCGTGTGCACTCGATCACCTCACGGCATTTTATTTACAACCCGCTTGTACGTGATTTTGTTGTTACCTGCTGTACAACTTATCACCTTTAAGATACAAGACTGCAATTGTATTTGCCAAACTTGTTGGCCAATGAAAACAAGTTCTCACAATGGATTGTGTTAATTTATAATGACGTCCTGACGGTCAATAGGAACGACAAGTGTTTTCCATTACACTAACGGTTTAATTTATTTATTATTATTAGTGTGTGGGTGTGAGAGAGAGAGAGAGAGTGTGTGTGTGTGTGGGTGGGTGAGAGAGAGTGTGTGTTTGTGGTGTGTGAGAGTGTGTTTGTGTTTGAGAGTCTGTGTGAGAGAGAGAGAAAGTGTGTGTGGGGTGTGTGTGTGTGGTGGTATGGCAGCTTTCATTCTTTAATGAAATATAGGAGTGTTTTTTTTTTACGACATTCCAAACGAAACCGCAAATACAAGTCTTGGGCTACAGACTAGATGGTTGTACTTATTTCTGTGCCTATATCCAATTAAAGTTCAAGTGCACTGTTCTGGGCACATATCTCAGCTACAGATGTTGTCTGTCCAGGAAGATGTTGGTGTTAGAAGCAGAAACAAAACCCGCTACCACCACACTAATGCGGAATCTTTTGTATGCTCTTTCCCACCGACAGGACAGCACAAACCATGGACTTTGATAAACCAGCTGTGGATCACTGGTTGATATATGTGGTATACACTTACTCATTAAGCCTTATAGAACACCCACTCTGGGCTGGAGCCATTACTGGGATTAAAAATGTCTTTCCTCGACTGAGATTTGATCCCAGTATCTACCAGCCGAGAGTCAGATAGAATATCTATTACACCACCTGGGCCGGTTCGACTACAGACAGGAACGAGAAATAGGCTAATGGGTCCACTGAGGTAGTTCCATCCCACAACAGCTGGATGCTCTACCTTTGAGTTACACCCGCTTTGGCTGGATAAAAATAATTCTACTGAAGGGATTCGATCACATATCCCACTGCATCTCAGCCAACAGCTATATATAATGAAAGACTTGGTTGTCATACCACATTAACTCTACCTCGAAGTTCCGGGTGCACCCCATAGCTTTGTATTGTGAAGACTACGAGCTAAACTTCAGTGAATTGGTGTGAGTTACTTCCCGTATTGTGCGGTTCTGGTCATCAGATACTGCTTGCCTGGCGTTCAGCTAACCTATAGCTCGTAATAACTTGTAACACGATATATGGCTAGACTGGTAAAGTCCGCAATACGCCAAAAACACTATATATTGGTGGAGATGTAATATAAAGCCCGCAATACACTTGACAGATGATATAATATATCGTCTGGCATATCATAGGTAAAGCAGTAAAGTCCGCATTAAACTTATGATATACGGATAAAGGTAAAGCTCACAATACACCAGGAATACATTACATGGCAAGATGTACGCAAACGCCCGGAATACACCTTCATCAATACATAAACCTGAAATAAATTTGAACACGATATATACTAGTGTGTAGAGAGGTGTTCAAGACTAACGCCCGTAATACACCTGACAGACGATATGTTGGTAAACAGGTGCATTAAAACCCGGAATGATGTTGTACACGATATATGGTTATACAGGCACACTAAATTCCGCAATAAATATGCAATACGATATATAGGTAGAGAGGTGGGCTAAGACACTGTCATTCCGAGCTACTAACACCAACTAAACTGACATGGACATTCTAGGAATAATCTATCACAAATACATTTAGAATCAACACCTAAAAACAACTTCATCTATTAACATTCTTTATATGATTCTTAACTTCAAATTAATTGAGACTGCATGCATGCATATTTGTTAAACTTCGTAATAAAGTTCTGTTCTCTTTTGCCATACATTTCACAACCATGATACTGCTTTGTAACAAGAATGATTCTTGAGGGCAGATTGCAGACTCCAATAAGACTTGGATGTTGTTGTTTGTCCTAGACTGGTTTTACGAATAATAACTCGTTGTCCTGTGGTCGTTTGCAAGACGTAATATAGAAGATAAATGTCCCACATGTCATAGGAGAAAAAAGGAGGTCCATGATTTTGTTATTATGACGATAAATCACTTGGTGACGCGTGTTGTGATTTGACAGTTTAAGTCTTTGTAAATATCTTTTGTACTGTGAAACCTGATACCACGAATGTAGATAACATGTGAAACGTGCTTTAGTTTCCAGTATACAAGGAGAGATAGTGTTATAACAATTGTTGAATTATCTAAGAAATATTTTCAAATTCAAATAACAATTAAAAAGGGTCATGTCAAAAGCAAGTAATAACAGTGATCTGGGAATAGGCGGAATCAAAAGGTAGTCCAAAAGATTCGGACTTCGGACCGTCCTGCAGCCATCTTTTTTTTTTTTCGCTATTATAATTTGGTTGCAGGGGCGTTGGAGCCCACCACCAACCACCCGCCCCAATAATTTCTATAAATATATTCTTATTCATTACTAAATTATTCACCGGTAAATTCTGGTATTCAGAAACGGGAGAAGCCCCCCCCCCCATTTTGAATTTCGTTCCAATGTCCCCTGGGTTGTATCCAACTTTGGACACTCTCCCAATATTAATAAAAATATGTTTTACCCATTCCATAATCTCTGCATCATCTCCTGTCTATGGGTCTATCTATCAGTTTACTATTAAGGGTGTCAAACACATATGACAAACATAATTCACAGTGGAAACGCGATCACGCCATATAGGTTACGTTTTCCGATTAGCAGGAAGGTGCACGCCATAATCGTGGAACACTGGTTGGAACGAGAAATAGCTCAATGGGTTATCTCACTCAGGGAAGATGATCTAGCTCTGTGAAACATCCAGCTCCTACTACACAGAAAAAATAGCCACATGTTAGACAAAATGAAAATCAGCACTGAAAACTGGTAGACTTCAGCTGTAATTAATGATCAAATAATTACATGTAGTAAACATGGTTTTGAAATTGGATCTAGGTTGCACAGAACTATCAATTTTGAATAGCAGTTATACTTTATAAATGTGTAGATTTAATTACAAACGCCTTTTACAAACATTGAAAGAATGACAAATACATTATGAACAAAGACATTATATGACAATTTAACATGCTGAAAAACGTTATAGATTGACCAATAAAACTTGTAGCTATGGTCCATCTGCAAAGATTGCTTTGAATTTCCCTTCAGCCAGAATGGGTGTCCCATATTCAGATTTTAAATTTAAGATTAACAGATATACTTCAGCTAAGCGGCAAGGTAATAGAAACAATGCGAGAGCGAACACACATCATTCAATAAAGCCGATTTTGGGAGGTTGCCACTCGTCCTACAGACGATCAACGAAGGATGAAATTGTTTTGTGTTGTTTCAGCATTTGTCATTTAACTATTTTTTATCTGAAAAAGAAACATCCACCTTATTGTGAGCACTGTCAGTGTATACTGACAGTGAGTCATATATTGGTGGATTGTCCTCACCTTCAGCCTGTTAGAAATAGTGTACTTGTTAATAGGGTGTGGTGGAATGATTTGGACTCCACCCACAGGTTACTGCTAAGTTTTTTTGTTTTTTTTTAAATAAACAAATTTTTATAACAAATTCTTTTTTTCATACCGAATTTGTTTTTATTTCCCATTGTATTGGTTGGTTTGGTGTCAGTATATTGTATATACGTTTTAATATCATTGATTTGTATATATGTCAGAAAAAGGTGACGTAATCACAGTGTAACGCCCAATAGCCGATATTTATTTTTCTACTGGGGCGTCGTTAAATAAATAAAAAATAAATGAAAAATGGCCCAACAAAACTATCACATATAAAATTGATGTTTCATTTGTTTCCGAAATTCACGTATGAATAAAACAAAAATATCCTGCAGATACTTATTAGTTATTAATAAGAAACAAACTTTGCAGAGGAAAGATGATAACTGTAAAGTATACAACGAGAAAAGATCATAGCTGTAAAGTATATAATAAGCAAAGACCACAGCTGTAAAGTATACAATAAGCAAAGACTACAGCTGTAAAGTTTACAATAAGCAAAGACCACAGCTGTAAATTTTACAATTAGCAAAGACCACAGCTGTAAAATTTATAATGAGCAAATACCACAGCTGTAAAGTACACAATAAACAAAGACCACAGCTGTAAAGTTTACAATAAGCAAAGACCACAATTGTAAAGTTTACAATGAGCAAAGACCATTGATGTAAAGATTACAATAAACAAAGACCACAGCTGTAAAGTTTACAATAAGCAGCAACAGCATGTCCATACCCAATCTCAATATAGCCAGTGAAATGAAAGAAATTTGTTCAATCAAACTACATAACTCAGGTAATATTTCTTGAACGCATGTATATCAACCTATTTTCATAGAAAGTGATTTTACGTACATGCGTATAGATACACAGATTACGCATAAAGGTATCATTGGACCAAATAAAATCCCATTGACGACCATGGTAACATTTCTTAATAAAAGTAATAGAAGCAACATTTTAAACCAATGGTTCAGTACAGTGTGACGCCTACCATATAATATGACTCAAAGAAAATATACTCTCACAGAGCATTTTAACCACTTACTGGGTGTGTACATGGGACACACCTAGATCTGCACAAAACGTCACTTGCAATTTTTTAGCCACTCCATTTATCAACAAGTATCAAGTGGCACTGATGTAATAATTATTCTGCTAAAAAGGATACTGAAATTACTGGGTATATGCCATATTATTTACAAAAATACCCACTGGCTCATATATCTACCAATCACAGCTGAGGTTTCACTCATTTCGGATAGATTTGCACTTCGAACCTGGTCCTGATTTGGTACGATGCCACTTACATGGAATATGTCCCTTCAGCTTTGGAAGAGTGCATTGAAGTATGCTGGAACGCTGCGGCTCTTCGGTCACCTACTTTTCAGTGTCTCCCCCCCCCCCCCCCATCGACCTCCCTCCACTTTCAAATGTACTTCACGGATCCTGTCACATGGAGTTGTAACTGTTTATAATACTTGTATTCATTTTCCCAAAAACATGACATGGAGACATGAAACAGATGTAATTGCTTAGACTAGTTTATTTTGTTTTTGTTTTAAATATGTAAATATAAATATAATGTCAACGTTAATACCCATTTCCGTCAATCCAGAACTTTAACCGTTGTCGCTAATTGTCAACACCGTATGTCGGTGAACAGGAAAAGCAGTGTTATTTAGAATGACGTCAACATGAAAAGGACTATTTAACAATACGTATGATGTCAGACGTAAAGGAAAGTTTGTTACGTCTGTTCAGATGTCCTACGAAACGATATCGCATGCGTGTTTCTTTTGACGTAATTAGTTACAAAATAACCCTACATATGTAATATAAATGTGAAAAGACGCGCCCTCTTTGCTCTATCATATTCATACGTTTTGCATAAAAATAATGGAAACATTATCTTTGCAGGCACGGATGCAGGATTTCTGAAAGGGGTGGGGTCCAAATGTGTCAAAATAACCAAATGTTTGACATCCAGTAGCCGATGATTAATAGATCAATGTGCTCTAGTGGTGTCGTTAAACAAAAGAAAAAGAAAAAAACCTAAAACTTGTTTACTTTCAAGAATTCTTTAGCTAACCTGGCTTGGGTATAGAATCCAAAAATATGTAAAGTACCGTTAGTTTTAACAGATTCACAACGCAGCCAGTATGGAATAACAAAACAATGTACATTGCTTAAAGAAATAAAATAATGGAATTGATATACAGCCAGTAGATATGGCTACACATTAACAAAACAGTCCACACCTTTTTAAAAAATGATATGTCAGGACTCAGCAAAATGATTAACACTCAATACAACCAGGTTTTGTAGACATACAGACACACAAAGAGACAGGCAAATAGTTTATTAACTCATTACAACAATACAACATAAATGTATAATCAGAGGATAAAAAAGATTGTATGCCAATGCTGCTAGTTTCTGATTATTATGTTATAGATTCTACAATCAACGTTGGCTTTGGATGTCATTGACGATGACGGTTTTGATCAATTATTGTTTAGATCGAGGAAAAGGTTTGTAAGTCAGTTCGTCCATTTATTGCCAAGCTAGGTTATGCTTATGTCAGTACATTTTTACAAGCAGACAGTGTTTGCTTTAGATGATAGTGATGATGATGGTTTAGTTTAAATATTGTTTAGACAGATGACAAAAATGTTAGTAAGCCAGTTCGTCCATTTAATGGCAAGCTAGGCTATTCTTATGTTAGTAGGTTTTATACACAGCAGGGGCGTTGGAGCACGGGGGTGCTGGTGGGGGAAGGGGCTGCAGTCCCCCCCCCAATAATTATCATAAATATGTTGCTTGTTCCTTATTCATTGTTGAAGTATTCACGGCAAATTCTGATGTTCAGAAACGTGAGCAGTTACCCCCCCCCCAAAAAAAAAAAATATGAATTTCCTTCCAACGTCCCTGCACAGTGTTGGTTTTAGATATCAATGACGATGACGGTTTACTTCAAATATTGTTTAGATTGAGGACGAATATGTTTGTAATGGCAAGCTATGTTCTGCTTATTATTTCAGTATAAATTATAGTGTATAAGCAGACGTCTGTTGGTTTTAGATGTCAATGCGGGCGGCGGTTTAGTGCAAAGCGCCGTTTGAAGAAGATATACGAATTAAGACGTCAGCCTAGGGCGATAACCCATTAATCTCTCAAATCTGACGATAAACACAGCAACTTCTTTGACATTACAAATTTACAAACACCTGTAAACTTCAACAATGTTTTAAAGTACACACTGAGAATGCAATATATGTATTGAAGGCTTGGTGGTTCTGACAAAATATGATTAATTTAATTTGAAATCAGTTGGAATTGTTTGCGTTTATCAAACAGGCTACGATTTCAACAGATGGGTTGTGTTTACAATGTGTACAAAATAAGGCATTACTCCAAACATCTGTTTAGTCAATGATGCAGCTTTCTGCCAGTAATTCTCCGAACATTGACCATGCTTTGAATATCAACATTGTTTGTTTTATTTTATTTATTTATTTAACGACCCCCCCCCCCATCCTCCCATCCAGCACAAAAGATGCACATACACACACACACACACACACAACCACCACCACCACCACCACCACCACCACCACTACCACATACTACACACACACATACTGATAGAAGGAAATAAAAGTTTTCTGTGGGGTTTCAGTAGGGTTAGTCATCATTTTGAGTTGCTTGAGGACAGCGCTCACATGCACACATCTTGCGTGGTAATGGTCAGTTTGAGAAAAAATAAATAGATATTCAGTTCTATCTAGTTATACGTCCAGGCATGAAGTCAATAGGACTCCTGTCCTACGTCACATCTGCAAAAGAGTATATTCCCAATATAACTGCATGTAGTGCACCGGTTACGCTATCGGTCTTGCGGGTGGTAGGTACAGGGATCAAATCTCAGTCGTGGCATGATATTTTTAATGTCAGTATTGCCTCGAATTCAGAATGGTTTATCCGCAAGTCTCAGTGGGTAAGTATACATCACTTACACTGACAAGTGGTCTAACATTAGTTTAGTTTAGTGCTGTCCTGTCTGTTGGGATAGTGTATATAAAATATTAGTTACTGCTTATCGGTAAAAGTAGCCACATTAGTGTGGCGGCAGCAGGTTTCGTCTCGTCTACTAACACTAACATATCTCCTGGATAGACAGAACAGGAAGATGAGTTATGTACCCATGAAAGCGTGCTTGAACGTTAATTAGATATAAGCACGAAAACAAATGCAAACAAATGAGTATTTTTTATATTATTATTGACCAGGCAACCCCTATTTTCTATAGATCGGTATACAACTTTCATAACAATCTCTTGTATATAAGAACATATTTACAATATAGCTTTCTTTTGTCAAAGAATATGTTTACAGTATAGTTTTCTTTTGTCAAACTCAAAGCCGACTTCCTGGTTACACAGAATAAGCATGTCAACCATAACTTAAACTTTAAATAGATTTCTTTGTAGCATTAAAGCCATTAAATTTGCATCTGTGTACTGCTGGCAAAACTGACATTATTCTAAATTACTCTTCCACAACCATGGTGGTATCAACTACGTAAGTGAATAAATCCTGAATTGGGCGTCTGAGTGTAAGAAAAGTGGGGTGGGAAGGGCAACATCATCGCTAGCACACTTGCCGACAAGATACTACTTAACATATCTGCTGTTGTATCCATATATCACATTTCGCGATTCAATAAACGATTGTTCACGCTATGTCATGCGTTAAGACAACGAGATCGTGTCACTTGCTGTATTCACAATCATCAGGGTCGATCCTGTCTATGGAGTATAATGAAGTTCATCCAGACTTTGAAATATAAAGATATAATCTAACTACCCCGATTGTCTTGTTCTTTACATACCTCTGAATAAGAAACGCGCATGCTGTATTGGTAATTTTACTGTTATTGTCATGTAGATGTGTATGTGATATAGTATTTTTTATCTTGTCTTTATCCTTAATGTTAACAGACGCTGGCTCGCACTTTGACTATGGGCCAGAATTACTAAATATTTGACATTTAATAGCCGATGATTTATAAATCAATGTCTTCTAATGGTGTCGTTGAACAAAACAAAAGAAAAATAATCCTTAAAGTTAAATAATTGAAACTCAGAAGTCAAGAAGTCAGACTATAAATTATATTAATTAAATCTTGATTTTAATTAGAGTCGACGCTGTCCAACAGACGGTTGGTTCTAGCTAACTAAATTTATTTACAAGACAGTACAGCAAGATAATTATTTACTGTATCAATGTTAAAATTATTATTATAGTTCATAATCATGGACTGTCACATAAGTATTGACTAGTTTTAAAAATAGAAATCCTCACTCCAACGGCAGAAGCTGATGGGTGGGTGGGAGAGAGGGGCCAAAGTTAACTACTATAAAATTACAATAGGCAAAAATAATAAATGTTGGTGGACAAAGTGGGTCCGGACCTTCGGTATATCCACCATGGATCCCCAAATGAACATAGTGTTGCTGACTACGGTTTGCGCTAGACAATATTTTGAAGGGGAAAAACGTCATCATTATCTATGAATTTTAGTGGACCTATAATAGATTCTTCGGCCCTTCAGGGAACAGCAGTACAAACAAAAAATATGATAGCTACGATATTTAGACTATGAATAGGATTACCCTCAAGTGTTTCAGAATTATGCTGGTTTCTAGCCTCTGGTAATAACCCTGCTAGGTCTGACATTTAAAACAATCACACAATGGGACGACATATAGAAACACGTGTGTGTAACTCAAAGACCGATAATTCATTTTGATGAGAAATGTGTGATATTTACGGATTTTGTCCAATCTAGTACATGTCAGTTTTTACCTTTAAGCCATACAAATGATTGATACGATACCTTTCAGGTCCATGACGACGTCATTATTAATTGTAGGTGACAGAATACTTACATAGTGCCGCCTGTATTCTAAGTTTAAAACTGCATTCTGTTCAAAGGTTTGTGAATGTTTTTAACTTATTTTACGGGACGTTTTCAGAAGAATCCTCACATGCAGCTAGATGAGCGACTAATTTGAGAGATGTTGGTGTGGATTCCATAGCTCTTTTAAAATGCAGTGTTTATAATGTGATGCTATAGATATTTTCAGTGTGAGACTACTTTCATAAAAAGAATTACTGTCTACAAGGAATCTTAATAATAAGACAAATTTGTGAGAAGCCACTTCTTCTCGATATAATCCAGGCCATTTTATGATAGTAAATACATATAACAGTTATAATCCAGGCCATTTTATAATAATAAATATATATAACAGTTATAATCCAGGCCATTTTATGATAATAAATACATATAACAGTTATAATCCAGGCCATTTTATGATAATAAATACATATAACAGATATAATCCAGGCCATTTTATGATAATAAATACATATAACAGATATAATCCAGGCCATTTTATAATAATAAATACATATAACAGTTATAATCCAGGCCATTTTATGATAATAAATACATATAACAGTTATAATCCAGCCCACATTACGATATGCCAAGCCATTTGGTCATAATAAATACATATTATCGTTATAATCCAGACCATTTCACAACATGCCATGTTATTTCATGACAATAGATATATAACCGTTATAATCCAGACCATTTCACGACATGCCATGCTATTTCATGACAATAGATATATAACCGTTATAACCAAGGTCATTTCACGACATGCCATGTTATTTCATGACAATAGATATATAACCGTTATATCCAAGGCCATTTCACGACATACCATTTCATTTTGTTACAACAAATACATATAAATAAATAGAATAAACACATAAACTACATACAAGTCAGATATTGACATTAGTTTTATAGTGGCTAACAAATTATGATATATAACAATATGTGGCTACATAAACGCGGATGTAATACGATATATATATATTGTACACAGCAAAAATAGCCACATGTTTCACATGTGAATTGGCGACATATGTTTCATACGTTATGTTAAACATATGTTTGAAAACATAATTATGTTTGACGTGCATTTCTGCAACATACGTTTAACAGAACGCATGTTTAACGTTCATTTAACATATATGAGTATTTACGGTGATTTTTTCCCCTAGTAAATGTTCTTAACAATGATAAAACCATTTTCTAAAGTAATCAGAAAAGTGGCCTCTGTAGGATTTTAGGTGTACTTGATTCAGAAATGTATAATGGATATTTAAAAAATCAAATTAAATATACCTTCCTTAGCAACCAAGATGGTGTCCATAACAACAGTGAAACTACAGAAGCCCTTTCCATGTTATTGTGTATGTTATTAACGTATGTTTAACATTTATATGAATTTTTTTTTTATCATATGTTTAACGTAGTTTTTTTAAAACGTACGTTAAACTTACGTCCGCCTATTTACTTGAAACAATTACGTTCATGAACGTACGTTAAACATATGGCTATTTTTGCTGTGTAACAGTACACATTTAAGTGAACTTATTGCTCATTTTACAGACAGCCTGAAAATCGTGTTCCACTCATTCGTCATATCCGAATACAATGTACTTGTAAAAACAAACAAAAGCATTCAAGGTGTTCCTAAGACTAGTGACAGTTAAATCTATATACGTGTAATATCTATGAACACAGAGGACAATGTTATATGTGTTCTTTTAAATAATATATTCTCCATGATGACTGTAGCTAAAGAATCATCTTACACATTCGTATATTAGATATATTGCTGTACAAAATGGAGAAAAAACGATTTAAGTTGTTTGGTTGTCAGCATTTTGTTTTTTCATCTATATTAAAGAAACAATGTCATATCTGCATGAAGAGCTAGTCATTCAGAAATATTGTTGAAATGTACTGCCATCGTCATAAAATTTAGGTCAGACTACGACAGCTGTAAAGCTATACCCCAGGGCCGAGTTGTTGAAAGCATTGTTAAGCTAACCATGGGTTAGTTGAATACTTCAAAACCAAATTATATATCAGTGCAAATAGTAACTGAAGAGATATGTTGAAACTTAGATTATTATAGTCTACGGTATCCATAAATAATCAAAACAGAAGTATATTTGAAGTTTCTAAGAAGATGTTTTAAAGAGAAATATTCATCTACCTCATGGTTAGCTTAACAATGATTTGGACAGCTGGGCCCAGGTGTTTTGAAAGGGATGCATACGTGTTTAGGCAAATGTGGATCATCAATATACATTTGCCTACAAGCTAAAACTTATTAAAAGTGAAATGTGTACGTTCTGTAATAAACATAAGGAATCTATAGAA
>JAULBS010063544.1:0-22736 GCA_032355785.1 Symmetromphalus regularis | reverse complement strand
ATTAACTTTTGTTGCAGGCATTGAGAAATTGTAATTTTATATGTATTGTAATGATTAACTTTTGTTGCAGGCATTGAGAAATTGTAATTTTGTATGTATTGTGATGATTAACTTTTGTTGCAGGCATTGAGAAATTGTAATTTTATATGTATTGTAATGATTAACTTTTGTTGCAGGCATTGAAAATGATAGATGAAGTAGCAGACGTGGTTCGTATACGATACTCCAGACTGCCCGTCTCGCAGTTTTATACACATGACATTCCGCTGCCAGTAAGTGATAGGTTGTTGTTTCTAAATTTATCACATGGGATGGTTGTCATTCTCTAAATTTGGTAGTTACTATTATATATTTTTTTAATAAGGGAAAGAATTTACAGTTTTATGAAAGATATACTTACAAACATATAGTCCAGACTTTAATAAAGCCTGATGTTATCATGTTGTTAGTATGGCAGTGTTGTACTTTAAAGTCTTCACACTTTGTGGATGCCAAAGACATTTTTATCAGTATTTTTTTTTATTGTTTGCTACAACTGAGTGTTGTTTACAAGTCCATCAAGTCAAATGGCTCTCGATGCCTGGTTGTTGTAAACTGAGAAAACTTGATTAAGCAGTCAATAATATTAATTTGAAATTGTGTTTAATCTTTAGAATAAAAGTCACAGAAAAGCCTTAATACTGATGGCGACTTTTCTCACTGATCAAACATTTCCTTTTAAAATTGTATTTCCTACTTGTTTAAATGCAATATTTATAAATAGAGAAGATTTCCAATTGTAAATGGTGTATTTTTGAAGTGTGGAAATTCCTTTATTGATCACTGTTTTCTCTTCATAAACATCAGGGTTTTTTCACAATGTGATCACCAATGGTAGTGCCATGCATTGATTTTGAAAGTGAATTCTCACAGTAATGATGAGAATGAATTTGAAGGGTTTGCATATATTGAATATCGTTAGAGAGCGAGGTAATGTGTGGAGAAACAAAACCTTTGAATGATTTGGATGTGGGTGAAAGTCAGGTTGAGAATGTTTGTAAATTTGAAAGACCATTTGTGACTTGTGGATTTTGTATAATGCTTTTCATAAGTTTTAAAATTGTAATGTGTGATTGTAATCAGATTGATTTTTCTCAGAATGAATCCAGTACTGAAGGGAAATAGCTTAAAAAGGAATTGAGTAATGTTAAGACAAGTTACACAGCTGCTGAACAGAACAGATGTTTATTTTCACTCAGATCACATGGTTTCAGTATGTACAATATGTTTTGATAATAGTTATTTTGCTAATAAGGAATTGTTTTGTTTTCAGATTGAATCATCATGAATTGTAGATTTACCATTGTCCTGCTTCACTGAAGCCTAAAAGCATAAATCAGGTCTTCCTTCACAGACAATAGGTTGTTTTCTGTGATCGTCAAATGCTCATGAATTGTGTTTTGCTTTGTACATTTATATGATTACAAGCTAGATTCTGTGTGATGATATTTATAAGCAGAGGATTGTTCTATAGTGACGTACTGGGGGTTGTGCCCAGCCATGGACTGGTGTACTCGAGGGATCAGGGAGGTAGTTCACCTGTTTCCTATGTGAAGAGGTGCAGTAAATCATCAGTGATTAACAAAAGCAAGCCTGTTTACCTAGGAAATTTTGAAAGACCTGAATTTTTCCTAGCATCTGGAACAGAATGTGCTGACAATCGCTGAATTGAAAAAAAATGCCCTCTCTAATCACGGTGCTGTTCAGATACCATTTTAAGCATGTCTCCCATGAACTTAATTTCTTGGTTTTGTTAACAGTTGTTTAGTTTGTTATCCTGTGATCTTAAACCTCGGTGATCACCTCTTAAAAATGAAATGTCACAATGTCTAAATTCAACAAAAATCTGCTTCGTGGTCATTTGTAGGAATTTTTTTTTTTTATCCATCTTTAAATTTGTTTATTTTTTGCATTGCTTAAAGTGGGCACAATCCCTTGAGTATTCTTTATAAGCTTACCTTTAATGTTGTTAATTGTAATTAAAATATTCCCTCTATGATCATTGTAGAGTTGTGCAAGCTTTATTTTAGGTCCCTTCCTGTAGGTAGTTATTACAGTCCGTCCATTACAAATGGTTTCCAGCCAATTTGTTTGCAAACCATTTGGCCAATTGCTAGGAAATATACATCTCGTCTTGTAGTTGTTTGAAATGATTAGCATATGGACATTGTTGGACAATTCTTACCTTCTTTGCAGTTACATCCTATTTTAACATAAAACTGGGAATATGTAACATCCTTTAGAAATAATTAACATAGAAACACAGTTCAATCATATAACAGCTTTTTTATTGTTTTCATTTTGTTAAAAATGTCATTTTTAACTCAACTACTGGCATAATTTACTTCAATATTAAAACTGGTAATTTGTCTAATAACTGATCACAGTTATAAAGCTGTTCTGTGGTTTCCAAGATTTGTGATAGCTTATCTAGTATTAAATACATCCGGTATAGTAATGTGTACATAACTAGTATCACAGTAGATGAACATTGCTAATAGTGTGTTGAGAAAACAGAAATAGTTTGTGAGGCTATGTGACACAGGAGCAGAAACTACGCCTATAGTTACATTTGTGCCTTCTTCTGGTGAAGAGTTGTGGAATATTTTATATTTATCATTGAACTAATGTAGAAAAATATTAATAACATTCTAATAAAGGATTTAAATATTAATTTTATTTTATCGTTCCTTTTTAAAGAAAAATGTACAACATAAAATTGGTCTAGTGTGTTAATCCAATGCTCTTGTCTGCTTACTGACATTTTGATAGTCATCAGTTCTATTTCAGTTTTGGTGTTCAGGTACGTCTTGTACTGTGTCTTGAGATTTTTAGTTTGGAATTATTCTTGGACTTGTTTGATACTTTTTCGTTCTGCACAATATATCAATAATGTCGTTTTTTTAATGTAAACATGTAATAGCTACATTGAAATGTGCAGGCTAACAAAACTTATTTTATGTCAGTAGGCCATAAATTCATAAATTTCTGTTTTTGAAAATCTTACATTTTCAATAGAAATAGATAATTTTCAATCATTCATACATTGAATATATACATTTTATGTTTATATCTAAACATTCTTTCTTGCTAAATTAAACAGTATATGTGTATTATATACTTTATTGATGAGATATGGTAAATTTAATATATAAATTCTTAATTGTTTGAAAATGTGTAACGAGCAGTTTTAAATTGCAAGGTGAAACATTTGCAAAATATGAACCAAGTTCCTATGACAAATTAAGTGACTCAGCTCATGCTGACAAATTGTTTTGTTTTCCACATTATTGTCTGTAGAATTTTTAGATCTCATAAATATTGAATTAACAAGCCTTTTGCTAATATTGTGAATAGGTCATTCCATGTCAGATCAACAAATGCTTTCTGCACTTAGTCTGAAATTGACTTAACAATTTTTATCAAATATTTATCTGTTTTATATGTGAACAAATAATTTTTTAGTGCTCTGTCTTCCAGTTGCTCTTGTGGTAACTTTATTTTTGATTATCTGTAGTTTTTTTCACTTGGATGTCACCCTGTTGATTAGTACTAGTCTGAGTAGTCTATGATTGTCCCTCAATGTGAATGTCAGGTTTCTGCTGATATGGTGTATTAATTTATTCAAAATTATCTTTCGTTTATATATCGTCCACTCTCACATTCTTTTAGTATCTGCACACAGATATTTAGTACCTTCTGTTATCCTTTGTAATTCTAATTTTATGTTTCAGTCCACATTTTCTTGGGCCATTTGAATATTAATTAAAAATTGTTTAATTTATCAAACTGACGAAGATGATGTCAGTGCTTTGTAAAATCTTACAGTTACTGACACTACAACATTTTTTGTTTTGTTAGGAACAGCCCATTGTGAAACTCTTAAAAAAACTTTTATATTTATTATAGTCATTTAATTTCTTTTTCTGTCTGGTATGTCAAACCCAGGTGCATTTCCAGTTCTAGTATGTGTTACAAATTTTTAAACTTGTCACATTTTAAAGCTAATGTTTGTCAGATGTTGTTACCAATTTACTTGGAATACAGAGCCTCAACTTGCATTTGTTTGTGTGTATGTATGATCAGTGAATATTTAGTAAAATTATTTAAGTGAATGCTAGTCAGAAGTATGTGGGAGATCCCAAATATTTATTGATTTGAGATGGGTTAACCAAACAATTGGTGTGAAAATATAACTTTTTGCTTTATTTGTAAATAAAAGTTTTACTGCTTTTGTATCTTTATATATTTCAATGTAAATAATTAAAAAAGATTAGTTTATTATGGCTTTTTGTTCGTGCATGTTAAGGGAATTATTTACTTAGGGATATTGAGTTGGCATTAACTTGTGTCATTCACATTATAGTTATGCTCAGTAGAATCCACTTGTTTGCACAATCACATACTCAGTGGGTAAATCGCATCATTTTTAGTGTTTCATTTTATTGTCCAGTTGTGGCTGACATGGTAAGATTTTTTTTATGTTTTCACTTTTAAAATTAATTAAAAGGTAAAGGGCATTTTGTTTTTATTGTTGTTGTACCACCATTTGTGTTTGGAAAAATTTCTCTGAAAATGTTTTGTTAACTTCAACTAAACACATTGTGATGTGAATTTGACAGACAAAAACATCATACTCATCTTGGATTCTTTTAATTGCACTTGAATTTTTTTTTCTGTAAACCACTGAGTGAATTTAAATGAATCTCATCATATATTATTATTTGTTTCTGCATAAAAAAGATAATCACAACTGACCAATCAACACGTTGATAAATTTTGAAGGCAGACGTGTGTATATGTTTTTGTATACCGGTATGCTATGTTCATTTTTGACATTTGTAAATTTCCTTTTTTGTTGCTTTTTCTTTGCTTTTTCAAATTACTTGTTGACCATAGCAATAATGTTTTTCAATTTTTTCTTATCTTTTTTACTTGTCTTAAGGGCATAATTTGAATGGTTCGTGTACTGTTAATGGCAGTAATGAAGTTGAATCATGCAAAATTTTATTTAGTTTGTAATGTGATTTTTTTTGGTCTTGTCTTATTTGTTCAAAATGTCAGATTTTGAAAGAGAAATTCTATTCATTTGATACTGATTGAAAAAATATCTTAGACCATCAATAAAATGAACTTGACATTAATTAATATACAGAAATATTCGCATGCACCTTGAAATACCAAACTGAGTGTATCATTTACCTATGTTGAAAAATAAATGGTTTGCGAACAAAATGATTGCGACTTATTATTATTAAAATAAACTGCTAGTGGCTGCTTACCAAAAAATTTGTGAGCCAGTGAAATAATTTTGTGTGTATGCTCTTAAAAGTTTGGTGGATTAACAAAAATCCATAGATAGCATAGATAGATTTCAAAGTTAATTAGAATATTTGTGGTGTTTGGTTCTTAACAGTTCAAATTCAGACAGATTTCTGCATTATGTTGCAATGACAGTGAGTAAAAGAAATTGTGAAATGTAAATAAAAATGGTGCAGCAGAAGAAAAATGCTTTAAAAAAAAAAAAATAAGTACCGTAGAACATTCGTCTGATCACACAAGATCAAAATACAAATCTAAGTCTTATTTCTTTTTGTTTTTGTTTGATACTCTGATCAATGGCAAAGTCTGTTAAGTATTTTAATAGAATGATTTTTTTTTTTTTTTATTAATTTAGATGTGTTCAAAAGCAAAAATATTTAAATTAAAATATGTAATAATGTATCGTGGGGAGTATGTGAGCTGGCTTGTTGTTTAATCTATTTAGATCACAGTGACCTACTTTTCATAGGAAATTGCTTGCCAAATAGCTTTTACCTTGAAATGCATGATCATCAATCTTCCTGTTTTAAATGTTTTATTATCCCCAGATCATTGGCCATGTCATGATTGAATGTAAGAAAATCACAAATAATTTAGCATAATGTTATCAAGGGTTGATGGGTTTTTGTGCATTATTATTAGGTCACTTAATTTTGCTCTTTGTCAAGATCAGTTACAGAAGTATGATAGTTTTGTCATTTAGATCAAAAGATTAAAGTAGACTGAAATCAACATGCAAATCCTCTCACTATGTATTAACATATATTTAGTGTTTTATCCAAAAGCTTGTCTTTTTCCATTGCCTAAAAGCTTTATCATTGAATGTGTGTTGTGGGGCCATTCAACAATTTCAAAAAGTAGAAGTATGTGGGATGTTACAAACTATTAAAGGGAATATATATTTCTTTAGCATTATATAACACTTCTTAATTTGTGGTTTTAATTATTATTTGTATTAAAATTGATTTGTTAGTGTTTTTTAATTGTTTATCTCCACATCTAACAAATGTCAACTAATTTATCATTAAAATTAATTTGCTGCCAACAATTTTTTTTATTATGTCTACTTTGTTTTATGATTATTTAAATATCAATTTATTGCAATGTGTGTGTGTATATATAATTTCTAAATCCCACTTCTGACAGCATGTTGTTGAAACTCAGTTTATAACTGTGTTATGTCTGTACAAATACATCATATCAGCAACCTCAATGTGCCATTTTCATGTCTGGGTTATTAATAGATTATGAAAAAGTGAGGATTAAACTTAGGTTAAATCACAAAACCATATGTGTTCTAAATTTGGCCTGTCCAGGTTTTGATAATCCTTGGTTAATACCAAGCTACATTTTTTTGTATGGACTGTATAAATCTGTTGTCGATTTATTAAACAAGACGTGATATTGGCTCAAACAGTTTTGAAGGAAATAAAAATGTATTTGAAACCTTTACAAAACTGAATAGGTCTACTTAAAAAGAAAATAATTTATAAAATATTTTTTATTAGAACACTACAGTGACATTATTAAAGTGAGCATAGTACAGAAGTCACATAATGTTTTAACAAAATGGCATGGGTATGTGTTAAAATATTTCTCCTCATTCGCTTCCACACAAATACCAGTTTTGTGTTACTTTATTTTGTTGGATGGCCCTTAGTTTATGATGACAATCGTTACATCTTTGTTGATGTCACTAGATCTTCATTTATACAATGTTTATGGACTTTTGTGAAATCTTGTGGTATGTTTTCCAAATAATATTGGGTGTTATTCTTTGCTAGTACTGTAAAGATTAGATCTCTTGCCAACATTGATATTAGACTTTTTATATTTGACTTATGTTCATGTTGATGTCGAGATAGTGTGTAAAATAATGAACATCAATCTGATTAAAATAGATTTTTCCAAGCTACATTTAGGTCGGGAGAGAATATCATGAGATCTTATCTCAGAAAGCATAACTCCAACAATCAAAGCACAGCTATCTAAATATTTCCGTTTAACCGATACAGTAGGGAGATACTGACGACAACTAAATGCAGCAAGCTAAATCATTGGAGATGCATTTCATACTCAAATAAAGATCGACAAAGAAACTGAAAATATTGTTATTTGAAAACAGTATGCATAACTGTAGCAAAGTACATAGCAACTGGGTTCATACCATAAGAAAATGTATATATGTTCAAACATTTATAGTATTTCATAGCTTTATTTCATACAAAATAAGATTTCTGTCTCACCACGACTAGTCTGAAGGTGTTACTTCCTGATGACAGCATGATGTCAAGTTTTATTTTAATGTTAATGTTCTGCAGTTAATTTCAAGTGATAGGTCATTCAGACTTGGGACAGTAACATCAATGGTCTATCTCAAAATGTTTGCTTTTTTTTTTCATTTAATTATTTTCAATATTATTTTGTTTTTATTTTGTTTGCATTTTATTTTATTAATTTATTTTGTTTTTGTTTTCATTTAATTATTTTCAATATCATTTTATTTATTAATTTTCTTAGATTTTTAAAATTAAATTTTGTTGTTAAGACCGAACTAGAATAATCACATTATTAAATATCACCAAAAAAGGTGTGGTGATGCTTTCTTTGTTTTTCTCTAAAAGTTATTCATAGCATTATATATCATCCTAAAATGTTTCTTTCGGCCGCTTTAATTTCTAATTTAATTTTCAATTAATGTTTTCAAGACAGAAGTATGTTAATCCTCCTGCAATATGTCTGAGACAAGATATTCTATAAAAAATAGCAACATGTTTACATAGATATATTGTGTATTTATATAATTCAAAAAACAACAGATTGATTTTAATCAGATTGATGTGAACCGTTGAGAACTTGTTATTAATTTATTTCACGTTTGACAGATATGACTGGTTTAAAACATCATTTAGATACACCTCAGCCAAAAATAAGCAAAATCAAATTAAATTTGGATTTATACTAGATAATGTTTTAAAAAATTATTGTATATAATCTTTTATATTGTGAAAGGAGAATGCAGGCACTTTATAAAGAAGTCCAGAATTTCCTTTTTAACTATCAGAACATTTAGTATGAGTAAGCTCATTGAGAATGTCACGTCAGATACTGAATAAGACTACATAGTTCCCAAGACTTCACAAAATCCTTTCTTGTTGAAAAAACATGACCCAGTCACATGCATGCAAGTACATTTAGAGAGTGGAATGTAGCATCTCTGCCTGTGAACCAATCGGTCGTCAGATCGATCCTTCTCAGTTGACCCATTTGCAGTTGGGCTATTTTCCATTCCAACCAGTGGTCCACAACTGGTTCATCAAAGGCTGTGGTTTGTGCTGTCCTGTCTGTGGGATGGTGCATATTAAAGAGCCCTTGCTGCTTATCGGAAAGAGTAGCCTGTGTAGTGGCAGTATGGTTCCTCTAAATAAATATGTCAGAATGACCATATGATTGATGTCCGATAGCCGATGATAGGATAAAAATCAATGTGCTCTAGAGGCATTAAATAAAACAAACTTTATTTTACTTTGCAAGTAGATTCCTCTCATTTTGAAATGACTGCAGCGGAGAATCCATCTGGCCTGCAACATGACAGCAGACATCAAACTACTGGGAACTAACTATTGTTATTATAAATAACATTTGCAAACAATATTGTCATTTTCATTTTGAAAAGAATATACTTTATGCAGTAGGATTTTACACATTGTCTTGAATTCCTTTAATATAAAAGGTTTTAACAAAAGATGTTTTATAAAGAATACTGTTAAGAAAATTAGATTGTTTCAACTTTGCTGAGGTGTACATGTAATCTTGTGAAGGCACAGTCTGAGGAAAACATCTGGTTAAATGCAAACAGCATAGGTAATTTTCATACACAAAATTATATACATCAAGGAGAGAAAAAAAATCATTTGGCCAGAATGTTTTCAGATATATTCTGTAACATTAATTTTTCATTTTTAATGTTTAATTTGACTATTTTGTATTTTAATTGATGACCATGTTCAATGAAACAAAAACAAAAATGTGTTGTTGACAGATATAAAATATTTCTTGCATTTTCTTCTAAGTGTTTTGTTTTATTTAAATTAAAGATAACAGAGCAAGACAGGTGAAGAGGTAACGTATCCACTCGAGGTGTGATGGGTCAGATTAATCCACTCACTGGATTCTTGAGTCATTTTTCATTCAAGATGGTGGTCTACAACTAGTTTAACAAAGGTTGCGTGTCTTGTGTGATAAAGGGCATATAAAAAATACCTTGCTGTTAATCATAAAAGGTTCCTCATGTGGCGGTTGGAAATTTAAAATACCCAAGTCTTGCAAACAGTAGATTTAAGATCTAATTATTAGTGAATAAACAATGTGCAGGGATGTCAAACAATCAAGCCAATTTAAAAAAAAAAAATTGAGCATGGTATGAGTATCTTATTTGAAAATGTGATGCAATCTTGGTTGCCAAAAGGTCAATACTATTGCATTTAGCGTTGATGAAATATTCAGTTTTTATTTTACTAAAACAATTTTATGCGAATTTGTTATCATCTGGCATGCATTTTCAAATGACAATACTTTTTGTTATAATAACTGAATCTTAAAAGCATACTCCCGTGGACACTTGACCTAATTAAATTCCAAACAAAGAATTAATTTTAAATATAAATATTTTAATTGTCCATAGAAATACTTCATTCAACTACATACTTAACCACCGCATCTCGCTTATCAGTATTTAAAAAAAAAAAAAAATTATTCTCACAAATAAATTGAAAAACAATAACTTTTTTTTCCGTTGAAGGTGTGACATATTTTGAGTCAAGTGACGGACATTCCCACTTTAAATTTAAAACTTCTAAATATTTTTGTATAATAAATGCATACAAGTTTCATTTGTAATCAATATTTAGGGCACAAAGCCCTTTAAATTCCATGGGACAATGCCTTTAAGGTCACGAAACAAGGTCATTACTGGGAGTAATTGTGTCCAGTGGTACGATGTTGAACTCTCAAGCTGAAAACAGTGGTTCAAAACCTGTCTGAGGCTGGCTTACACTTGACGTCATAATTTTGAAATGTTTGACATCCAGTAGCCGATGATTAATATACCAATGTGCTTTAGTAGTTGTTAAAAAAAATAACTCAACATTAAAAAATATTCTATAGGTTGGGCATATTACTAAATAACGTCAAAACTAAAACACACTGTAAAATATCCTTTTTTTCTGAAACCATCTTTTTATTTTTTTGTATGAAATATAAATTACAAAATAGAAAATTAAAAAATATGATAGAAGTTAGAACATTCTGTGATCATAAAACAGTTTGAGAAAGGCTGTTTAAATGTTTTGTACGAATAAAAATTTAATTTGTCAGATGTACACACAAAGATAGTTAAGAACCCAATGTAAATTTAAATGACTGAAGAAATGAGTACTATGAGGCAGACAGACAACACAAGATAAAAATAAGCAAGAATAATCCTCAAACAAGAAAACCAAAACTGACAGCCGTTTTGACTTTTAATCATGCAACTGACATACACTCAATGATAACGATTTCAGGCAGAAACAATAGGAACAGTAAGTATGAGGGCAGTATTCAGATCATGCAGATTGAACACAGATGAGGAAAAATTTCATTTGTGTTCAGACATTTATAGCAGAACAACCGTAACATATAAATCCTACAACACAGCAGAGTAACATCCAACATTCGTCTCCTCCATCCAGTACGACAACTGATCACCTGACACGGTTAATGGCAGTCATTATCACAAATATCAGGAATGGGGAACTCCCAATAATTCTGAATTGAGCATAACCTCATATCCACTTGAAACTGCTTCGAGCCTAGATGTTAGCAATCCCATTCTTCACTTGCTTCTGCAGTTTGATGATCACAACAATGATCAATTGAGTCATATTGACTTCATTATGTGTAACTATTTTCTTTGTGCATAAAAACATCAGTTTAAAAACTGTGGTATGTGTAGTGTTTTTGTGAAAGGGTTAACTGAATTTTTTTTATGAATAAAAGGTGAATTTGTCGATTGTAAATACAAATGGTTGTAAACTTGTATGAATAAAACATTTTTAAAAAAAGGTGGAAGTTGGGGTAGCAGATGTAGAAAAGGGCTAAAACCCATTTCACCAATACATCAGTTTTGTGGAACATCTTTTGATTTAAAGATAAAATGTGGAATAGCTTCAGAAACCTACATACACTGTGTGCACTTAGAGGCATTCAGTGATACCAGTAAGCGCAAAACCCACTTACATCCTTTTGGTTCTGAAGCAGCATATTGTCAAGTCGGAAATTTGGTTAAATAATGTATAAGCTAATCACAATATAAAAATGAATAGCCACAAAAACAATGAATGACATAGGGGATGTTTTTATTTCTTTGTAGTTAATCAAAATTCAAAACATTACAGTGTGACAGCGTGTACTTTAAAATACTCACACAGGAAAGAAATGTCTGGAAAGAGTGAAAAAAAAGTTGAAGCATTATTTATTTTCTTAAAACTTAGCAGCACAAACTATTACTTCATTTTACTACACAATATAACATTAAAACAAGGTTATGACCATTATTGAGTTAACATACACAACTACATGATTTGACAATATTTATCTTCCTGTATGTAGGCTTACCCCAACAGTTTTAACAAAACCACAGCAGTACACATTCAGACAGTACAACAACAAAAATCTAATATTTATCTCGCAAAAGCATTGTTAGTTTTGTAAAATAATGTGTTATCTGTATTTTTACACAGCAAACCATAATATTAAAGAGAACCGTTGGCTGATTTGAATTTACAGAATTAAGCTAGACTGGTACTTCAGTGCAGACACTGGTTGGCAAGTAATTGAACCTTTGCTAACTGTATTCCATTAAAAAAAATCAATACTTGTAAATGTTTAGACAAACCAATAAATTTGTATATGTTTATATAAAATAAGTATTTATTATTAAAATTGTATACCTACTACTTAGCCTTTAACTTTTGTTTGGGCTTATTGTGGAACTGGCTAAAATCACATTCCTGTTTAGACTGGCCAAATTTACAATGCATTGTATTAAAAACTTAAATAAACAAGAACCTGTCTATTTCAAAAACTAGATGAGTTTTCTAAATGAAACTGTAAGATTCTTAATAAATCAACCTGAAAAACCAGACTGTTTAAAGCAAAACTATGAATAAACTTTTCACACTATCGACAAAAAGAGCCGGAACGATCACTAACATGTCAACCATCTTCGACTTTGACATACAGGTGTTGCCCGACACTCAATTAAATAAGGCTATATGTCACCTGTTATTTGTTCATGCATTATTTATTTAATCATTGTTCAAATAAGAACATATCCTGTAATAGGTTATGTCAAACGAAACTGTCAATTCTTAGAGATCCATTAATGCAATTAGGCTACCTTGAAATATTTCAGATTCTGATATAACTATTATATTATTGTAAAATGGTCAAAATAAATGTAAACCAGGCCATAATATTTCATGGTAATAATCATTACTGGTAGCATGTCGGTACTTTGTTGTCAAAATGACGGAATTGAAATTTCATTTCCCATGATTTTCATATCACTACTACATTATTTTGGATAAACGAAAAACAGTTTCCGATGGGTTTCCATGATCCAAAAACACGGAACTGAAAAAGTGTTTCCAATGAAATTTGAAATCTTATGGTCTGTAAACCCTAAAAATACCACATTTCTGTCCAAACGACATAAATGTCGAGGTCTAAAGCTGATCGGGTTTAAGCAGGTTCCACAGTAATTATATGAATGAATAAATCAATATGTATAGTTTACAGCCATCAATAGACTGATAGGATAATAACTATCAATCTGAGTGAACTTCAACAATACACATGATGGTTGTTATTAATATAATCTATTATAAAATAGGGTATTTAAGTTTTACTGTGTAAACAATTTATGAAATTATCCACCTCAGATGTAGCCACATCCAATAGTCAATAGAATGGAATGGAACATGGGAGAAACAAATTAATTATAACATTTGACTAGACACTGGAAATTGTAACAAATGACAAAAGGTTTTGTCTGTATTTAATAAAATTGTGGGTTTTGGTTTCCAATTTATTGTAACAAACAACAAAAGATTTTGTCTGTATTTAATGAAATTGTGGCTTTTGTTTTCCAATTTATTGTAACAAATGGCAAAAGGTTTTCTGTATCTAACGAAATTGTGCCTTTGTTTTCAGTTTTATTTTAACAAATGGCAAAAGGTTTTGTCTGGATTTAATGAAATTCTGGCTTTTTGTTTCCAATTTATTGAAACAAATGGCAAAAGATTTTGTCTGTATTTAATGAAATTGTGGCTTTTGGTTTTCATTTTATTGTCACAAATGGCAGGTTTTGTCTGTATTTAATGAAATTCAGGCTTTTGGTTTTCAATTTATTGTCACAAATGGTAAAAGGTTTTGTATGTATTTAATGAAATTATGAATTTTGGTTTCCAATTTCTCCAAGTATCTGAGCAAAACATAAATCAAGAGGACACGTTTGTAAATACTGACCAGCAAGGGTTTCAAACATGCTAACAATTCTCTGTAACAGCTACTTGCAAGTTAATAACCAATGTTAGTGGGGTAACAACAAAGTACTACGTCAACAAACCTATATGGTTTCAAAATTATTCACGTTAAGTTTACTTGGGTACATAATTCTTACCACACTCTCATATTTATATCTAAGACTATCAATGTACTACAAAATGAAGTCAGTAAGAAAATATAAAAGAAATAGGTGCAAATAATCAAACTAATGGTTACTGTGATTTCCATCTTTGATTAGGTTTTATTCATTCAGAACATCTAAAAGAATTATTGTAAGTCTACGGATACCTGGAAACAGGCCTGTCAAAAAACTGGTCCCTAGGACAAAATAATAATGGATGGTTGTGAACATTTAACAAAATGTGATCAGTATACAGTACTCAGAAATTAATGTATCAACTAAATTTGAACACAAAGGCTTGAAAATAAAATGAAAATAAGACAATGTCGATAGTTCTAAGTGACTACTCTAAATGTAATGGATGTAACACATGGTTTGCACAGATAAATGTTAGTTTGTAGTAATTACAAATGTGATGTTAAAGTCGTGATAAAATTTACATAATTATTGTGAGATATACTATGTGAATGAATACTAAGCTGGAAAATGTTTTGGATGTGTACTGAATACCATTTAATACATTAAATTAAATATATAGATTGGTAGCTATCAACACTTATATTCGCACCCACATTTTGTTGCCATTTGTCCAGTTTTTATTAGAGTTACCTTTATTGGAAGCATCTGATTTTATGATTTGTTTGAAAAATATTCAAAACCAATTTTCAAGTTTAAAAAAAAAAATTGCACTTTATATGTTTATGTAAATTATGTTTAAGTAAATTAAATTTTTATTCCATAAAAATTATTTGTGAAAGCAGCTGGAGCCGTTGGAAATCTTTTAAGATAATCAACATGCTACGTTACCACATAGTAAAAACTGCAAGGAGTTAAATAACATCACATTTGTTTTTTAATGAAGATTATTATGAAAGTAATGAAAAAAAATCTATTAAATTACTACGATTATATATTTCCTTTAATGATTTACATTAAAATGTCAAGGTCAATGGATGTTAAGTCTTACATCAGTTTTGATATAGTTGGTCAATGAAAACATAATACACTACTGTCTGTGAAATCTACACATTAGTTACCAGTAACTAGTGTTAGTTGGTGGTCACTACCCCAACAGTTCCAGTCACTACCCCATGTTGCCTGTGACTACACCATCACAACTGCCAGTAGTAACCAAACAAATTTACCAATCTCTACTCCATCAAATATGCTCAGAAAACACCATTTACAAAGGTGAGAACTATGCACTATAAATAATAAATACCACTCTCCTTTTTCCCTAACTCTCCTAATATGGTTTTGAGTTGAGAAAATAAATACAAATTTTTAAAATATATTTGTATTTAAAGTACCTGCCCTTAATTTGACTAATTAAATTTATGTGTGATGTACCTAAATATTTGGTACAAAAAGATCATTACCTTATTGAGATATGAAGATAAATGTTTAAGAAGAGAAAATACAAGTGCGGTAATGTAAATATATTGATATGAACCCAGCATAAAGGAATTTAGTGGAGAAATTTTTGTCTATTTTACTAGGTTAATGAAGATTTTTAAAAATTATTTTAGTTGTACAGATTCTGAGAACGTTCAATCAAATTCTTTTACCATTACATAACAGTAAGTGGATCTGTTAACTGGGATGAAATTCTTCAGAGAAACAAAAGACGATCACTTTAGTGTCACCTTTTCCATTATACTAATTCACACCATTGCTACGTGACCTGCACTTTCTCCGTGAGAATTACTTTAACTGTTATATTAAAAGTAACAATCTTTCTCATCATGCTAAAGCACTTAATGATTACAGACATTATAGATGGTCACATTTTACTGTAATTACAAAAGTAAACTTCATCACTCTGAATAAAAGCTTTGTATAAGTTGAAAACAAAATGTAATTCTCGGGGTTTAATCAAGCTCCAACAACATAATTACAATGTGAACATTTTTAAAAAGGGGAAAACAGTTACTGAAAGCTCAATATATGGAAAACTTTGTAGCAAAATGAAATGAGGGAAATGTAACATGACCCTTTACTTATAAAACTTTTCAGTCTATGCTTGGGCATCCACAACAATCCATTGGGTGTCTTTAAAGTCATGGCAATGCCATAGAAAAATTATGTGTAGCAGCAAAGTGTGGACTTAAGTTTCACAAACATGGGGACAGGTACCTGTCCCAAACTGTATGGTAATTCCCCAGTCACAATTTACATATCAGCAATGGACACGAGTAATGTTTTCACTGAAAACAGAATGCAAATGCTAGGCACGGTAGCTCAACATCAACAGTAATGTCTACACACTGTGTACGTCACAAACATAAAGAAATGAAATATCCCATCATTTGTAACTGCTTTGAACAGTTACAAAGTCATTAGGATTTTTCTGATGTAAATATCTTTAAAAATGTGTATAAACAAGTTTGATTCTTGTCATCACTTAAAAATATATATGAGTCATTAATGTTGTGAATGTTATAAGAAGCTCATCTTGTTTTATTATCCTAATCATAGTATGAAAGAGAGCCAATAATTGTAACATCATCAGTGCTATATTACGGCTCAACTCACAAAATTCTAATCATAGTCAATATTAAGAGAGCTAACAATTATAACATCACATTATCATTAACAACTTTATCATTTTTTTTATCAAAGATTAAAAAAAAAAAATTCCATTTAATTATATCAATTCATGATTTATCAAAGTGAACCACTCACATAAAATTAATATCTTAATATTCAGTTGTGTCTTAACTGGCTTATAAAGGAATGGAATGTCCAATTATGACACACCAGGACTTAGATGATATTCAATGACACAAACATGGCATATATTTCTAACTATAACTTTTTTCTGGAGATTGTACAACAAAAAGGTAAACTTTTTTGGAATTTAAATAAAAGGATATTTTTTAATGTAATGTTGGAGGGGAATATTTTGAAAATCATTATTTTTTAATTTACTAACAAAACCATTCATTACATTTTTTTTAATCCTCTTTTTTCTGCATTTATTTTGTTACAATAACAACATAAGGCCTTATTATCTTTTTATTACTTAGTTTACAGAATGTATTTTGTAAATAAATTATCTTTAAATATAGATTTTTTCTAAATAGTCAGAAGTTGGGAAAAATAGTTATCCTTGGATGGTCATTGCACTGTCCTTTTCAGTAGATATCTGTTTTCAATTTTTTTAAATTTATTCTTCAGTTATGTAAAGTCAAAGGTGAAAAAAAGAGGAAAATGTTAATTTAACTTTCACAATTATTAGTCAGGGATCTCTCTGTAAACATAGTAATAATTAAAAAAATAAAGTCTGATTAATGTTCGGAATTAAAAAAACTTTTACTTATTGTGTACATGTATAAATTTTTGTGCTCTTGACACCGATTTAATTTAATAAGCTGATTTTCTGAAATGTCTTACCTCTTATCATAGACTAATAAGTAATTGTTACGTGTCAAACGTATGATAATAATAGTGACAAGTCTCTTTTAAACAGAGTACTCTTTTTAAGTGAGAGGAATGATCTCATCAAAGAGACATCAATTAAACTACACTGTGTGTGAACAGGAAATTAGTGGCCAACAACTGTGATGTAATTTTCTTTACTAGATAAAAAAAACAATATATATCTGTTGTCTTAAAACTAGTCAAACTTTGTTACCTCAACCTCTGTAACCTCCAGTACATTTCTCAATGTAAGGTTAACAAACAAAACACTCATATCTTGAGTATCTGGCTTTTCTTGAATAGAGTTTATATTTTCCAAAGTTAAAAATAAAACTATCTGTGCAATTAACAATTGTTACTAATATTTAGACATTCAATTTATATGCTAAAACTCTATGTTAACATTACAAAATCAAATACAAAAAATAAAGGTTCTGAGGATATATAAATAATTATTGTTTTTCAGTTTATGTTGAAAACAAAGAAATTGATGCATGAGATAAATTTCACCAATTATGAATCGGGCGAAGGGGAGGTGTCCTGGTGGTCTTAACATCACCATCAACCACACATTTCCACTTTTTTCCCTTAATAATTTTGTCATAATTATCTCTGGGCACATCACCTCCCCCAATATTAAAATCTTTGGACCCCTCCTCCTGAATGCCTGTCTCAACCCTTGAATGACTGATCATCCTGAACAACTGATATCTCAAACTTGTAGGTTCAGTCCAATAATGAGGTAACAAAGTTTGACTGTTTTACAATGTCCCTGAAATCCTGTTTACCTCAGCTGATAAATAGGACCCATGTTTGACAATGTCCCTGAAATCCTATTTACCTCAGCTGATAAATAGGACCCAAAGTTTGACTGTTTCACAATGTCCTTCGAATCCTGTTTACCTCAGCTGATAAATAGGACCCAAAGTTTGACTGTTTCACAATGTCCCTCGAATCCTGTTTACCTCAGCTGATAAATAGGACCCAAAGTTTGACCGTTTCACAATGTTCCTGGAATCCTGTTTACCTCAGCTGATAAATAGGACCCAAAGTTTGACTGTTTCACAATGTCCCTTGAATCCTGTTTACCTCAGCTGATAAACAGGACCCATACAGGATTGTGAACTAATAAAAAGTAAATGAACTTGTTGAGGATGTGCAGAATGTCTTAAAGAGATTTCTCGTAACGTAAAGGAATATAAAACACTGGTCAGTAAATGAGTCCAAGTGAGATAAACGTGTCACAAATTCAAGAAAGATAAATATAAATGTTGAGCACTTCTTGATCATGTCGTTTGGTTCATTTCAATAAAACTGAATTAATACATTACAATGTAAGAAACAGTGGATATTTAACAACTGCTAGTAGATATCCCATGGGGAAAACCAACACATAACAGATGTGTATTTTTCTCGTTTCTTGTGTTGCATTGCTCCAGTATTCATCATAGAAGGTTTTTTGTGAGTTGCAGCATGACAAAATAAACTGGCATCGTAAACAGTTACTGTAAAAAAAGAAGAAAAATTGATTAATAGTTATTTTAAAAACTATTTCAATACTCAAGACAAATACATATTAATGTATTCACTAAAATCAGTGCACTTTATACACCACTACAGACAGTTTACAAACTGAATTATATGTTTTGCAGTCTATATGTGATAAATATCTAAAAATTTGGTGAATTCTCCATTGCTAACATCATAAATATTTAAACATCTGTGACACCCAATAGCAGATGTTTACTTTTATGGTAGAAGGGGTGATCGTTAAATAAATAAACGGATTAATGAATAAATAAAAAAAATGGATTACCTCAGTGACCTTCAATTCCGTCTCTTTGAAAATGCATGGTTTTTTCTGAGAATACTTTAAGGAAATCACATCAGCAACTTCATTAATAACATCCAGTGCCTGCAATTAGATAAATCAAAACATGACATTCTACGTGTTTAGCTTCTCTCTAAATACACTATCACCAATTTCTGTGTACATGCTATCAAGATATGACATTCTACTTGTTTAGCTTCTCTCTAAATACACTATCACCAATTTCTGTGTACATGCTATCAAGATATGACATTCTACGTGTTTAGCTTCTCTCTAAATACACTATCACCAATTTCTGTGTACATGCTATCAAGACATGACATTCTCCGTGTTTAGCTTCTCTCTAAATACACAATCACCAATTTCTGTGTACATGCTATCAAGACATGACATTCTACGTGTTTAGCCTCTCTCTAAATACACTATCACCAATTCCTGAGTACATGCTATCAAAACATGACATTCTACGTGTTTAGCTTCTCTCTAAATACACTATCACCAATTCCTGAGTACATGCTATCAAGACATGACATTCTACGTGTTTAGCCTCTTTCTAAATACACTGTATCACCAATGCCTGAGTACATGCTATCAAAACATGACATTCTCCGTGTTTAGCTTCTCTCTAAATACACTGTATCACCAATTCCTGAGTACATGCTATCAAGATATGACATTTTATAGTAAAAGAATTGTTCTAATACAATGAAGGTCCGATATAGATTTGGGGCATAAGTGCTTTGAAGATCAACTTTTGCTCATGAAGAGTGTACTTGAACTGATTCACAATGTGATGTACAAACATTAAACATTTACCCAGATCCTGCAGACCCTGACCAACAAAGCTCTGCGACCAGCTGTTTAAAAATTGTTATGTGTGGAGAAATTTTATTTTTTAATTATTTTCTGTATTATGGATAATCTCAAAATTGAATGATGTCCAAAGAGACAACAAGTTTTTGTTAGGCAAGTGAGAAAATTTCAGTTAAAATGTGACTAAAATGATCAATGAGTTTTTCTTACTTTATCCAGCATTTCTTTTGAATGTGCAGCAGAAAGACAGAATCTGGCTCGTGACTCAATGATTGGTGTTGCTGGAAATCCTACCACGACAATGCCGAGCCCCCTCTTCAGAGTTTCTCTCCCCATGGCACTGAAAGCAAAACAAAATTAGCTAGCCCTGTAAAATACTGAGCAAATGCAAATGACACAGACATTCAGCTTTGCTGATGCAAAATCAAGTTACATCAGAATTTCTAGTTAAAAGCGCAAATCCAGTAAAAAAAAACCAAAAACCGTAACATTAAATGAAAATTTGTTATATGAAGCAAAGTGTGTTTTAGAAGAAAAAAAACTGCTCTAACTTTATATTTTGTTGAGAGAGTTTTCTGAATTGTAAGGAACGAAAGAAATTTTTAACCAAAATGAAATTCAGCAACAAAATGTGACTTATGAACATGGACAAAAACACTTACGCAATTTTGGCAGGCATAAATATCATAACAGGAACAACTGGTGAGTCTTTGTTTCCATATACAATGACGCCCATCTCGTGAAGTCGACGGCGAAAATATCTTGTGTTCCATGCAAGCTGCTCAATTCGTCTTTTGCCTGTTGAAACAAATATGGTTTTATTTTGTAAACATTCTAAATGTATGTTTAACTAAACAACAACTGATAAGTACTAGATACTTTTTGTCCATTACTATCACACATTACCTATACACTCTTGTTTAGAATATCACACATGTTTTGGTCATCCTGCTGTTTATAACCGAACATTAAAATGCATTTAATGATTTTGCTCCAAAGAGAGAAGCCATGTATCTCAAAATTAGAATGAGTACAACAGATTACATGAGCATTTCAGCTCTGGAAGTAAAGTTCTAGAGTCCAAACAGTTGATGTTAACCATGTTACAGCATATCCGGATTATTTTATATTTCATTAAATGTTAACTCTTTCATCCCTATGATAATATATGTGCAAAGTTCCCTAACCCTGAATATATTTAGACAATCGAGTAGTATCATAGAAGTGTATTTTTGTCAACAATTAGCAACAAAATGATATACAAAGTAAAGATTTTCTGAAAGTGTGATGAACAGGCTGGGTTAATCTAATATAGTTTTAGTAAAAATATTAGTTTTACAGGTGTTCTACAGGTAAGAACAGCAGTAAAATTCAACAGAATGTATGCTTGATCAACACATCGTTATATCATTTAAAAAAAAAATGTTTTACACTACTGAATGTGAAAATAAGACTGCACAATTGTATTTATATATATCTACATATTTTAATAAAACAGGTCAATCCAGGTAGTGAGAATTATCTTTCATTTTGTGGGTTTTTTGGTTCGATTACAAATGTTTTTTTTATTGGAAGAGCGACGAGACCATATGGGGAAAACCCACAATTTTTGCCAATCAGGAGTCTGCAAAAAATGGCGCAAAATACGAACAGGTATAACAAACCGCTATAGCGGGCTGTCGAGTTGAACAGAGTATATTTTTTGAACTGCTAAAGTGGCCTATAGGAATGAAAGAATTAAACCACAATGTTCAAGTTAAAATTATTCTTTAATATTTTTTCATTATTTATTTACTGAGCAATGCAATTCATCTGTAATTACACACATACAGAAGAACAGACGATAAACTAATACAGATAAATATTCCAGTATAAATACTGAAAATAAAAGGCACTAGTGACGCTGAATACAGGGTTCGAGCTTGTTACCTTTGTCTCCGCCTTCCAGTCCCATGATGGTTTTCATTGAATGGATTATCTGTGTGGCTATTGGTGGTGACATGGAACATGAGTACACAGCACTGTGGGAATTCACTTTCAGATGGTTTATCAGTTTCTGAAATAGAAAACAAACCCACATCAAGCAGAACTGTCTCACATCAATTATAAACTGACTTTTACAAAAAAATTGTTACAAAAATAATAAATTTAAAAGAATCTTCATCCAGTCTTTTTTTTTTTTTTAACATAACATGTTTTAGTCCCAAAAATATTAATATTCAAAATTTATCAAAATTTATTTAGAAACTATACATTTTATTTAATTTTCAAAACTTCTTTCTTTTTCTTACTATTTGCAAAGTAAAATTATTACTATAAATATAAATAGTATTCCAACTACAAATATAAAATACCTAATGTCTAAAATATCAAGCATTTTCAATGTTTATGGAGATCACTAGGCCACTTTAATACACACACATACATGCACAGACACTCAAAGTAAAATTACTACTATAAATAAACAGGTTATTCCAACTACAAATATAAAATACGTAACGTCTAAAATATCAAGCATTTTCAATGTTTATGGAGATCACTAGGCCACTTTAATACACACACATACATGCACAGACA
>JAULBS010063543.1:0-38290 GCA_032355785.1 Symmetromphalus regularis | reverse complement strand
TCAGATCTACCACTCTGATCTATTTCACACCTCCCTTGCTCTGTGAATACAGCTACTGTTTAATATTTTAGATCTACGTGAGAACTGGTGTGACACGAGACTGTCCGGAAGGAGAGGACTGGCTATTTATAAATACTGACACACTTGGTGCTGTGAATATTTCTGTTGGTCCCACTGGTCTTGTGTGGGCTGTCACATGGGATGGACTGGCTATTGTCAGGCTAGGAGTGAACAGTGAACATGTATATGGTAAATAATTATGTGACCTGTTCTCGCGAAATGAGTCTTAACTTGAATTTTTTCACTTTTGAGATATTTACATTTCTGAAATCTGCAGATTCTGCTCTTTACTTTGATACTTAAATGATGTTTCTACTCAAAAAAAAAAAAAGTGTATGTTATGAGCTTTTGCAAACTGAATGTGGGATGGTGGGCATTTTGAGAAAATCAAGTTTGAAGTTTTCATTGTTCTATTTTTACCTGTAGCACAGGAAGCCGGCTGCGAGTTAAGTCTCAATTGGTGAGAACATGACACATATATGTATGTGTAAAAATATGGCTTACTTTGGTTTTGCTATTGTCAAATTTCAGCTGGTTTACTTTTTTTTTACCTTCAGTATATGATATTACTTTATTTATTCTTAACAGGAACAGACTGGGCGACTGTTATGTACCAAGATGAAAGCACACGACTGATGCAGCTAGCTCTTGGGTTGAATGCCCTCTGGGTACTCTCTAGAGGGGGCAAGGTTTGTTATTTATACTCTTGTGTTTTTACATATAAAAAAGATAATTCCTAAAATCCAAACTATCTTGAAATTTCAAACACTGCAGTAGGGGAGATACCCAAAATTGACAACTAATTCCATGAGCTACTGATTGCTGGCCTGTTGATGATCAACTCAGCTTGTTTAACTTAGTCATAAGTATATACACTATAAGGAGGGTTAGTGTGTGCCTCGTAAAGAAAACTTCATATTTATAAACACTGTCAAGAAAGGGTTGTTTTAAAAAAAATTGTTTTAATTTATGTTTATACAAATGTAAATAAAGTACTCCAAAGGGAAATAACTCCAAAGAGTCATAATAAATAAGTAAACACAATAAAGGCCAGGCCAAGCATTTGAGTTTTGAATGTGTTTTACCTTTTTATATTTATATTATTAGGTAAAAGGTTAACATATGCTGCACAGTTTTGTAAGAAATATCAGTCTTTTTTTCTCTGCTATCATAGTTTTTCATTAAATTCAGGTCTGGTTTCGTCAGGGTATATCTGGCAATGATCTTAGCTCAGGAAAGGTGGAATCTGCTATAGGAAAAACATGGGTGGAGATGGTTGGAGAGATGTCATACATCACAATCACACCAAACGATCATGTTGGTATTTAATATAGTAACCCCTGCAATTAAGAAAATGTCCACAGCAAAGTAAATGCTGTGGAGAAATAGTGTGCATGGCATTTTCCACAGCTATTTTAACGTAAAGTATACTTTATTTTTAATAAATACACCTTGGGAAAACAATTTAGTCTGTGGCCAAAAAAAGTGCCGTGGAGATTGAAAAAATGTGAAGCATTCTCCATGGCATTGCCGATTGCCACAAACAATTTCAGGGGTTGGTATGGATAATATAAAGCCTGGTTTTTTAAACTGCTATTTAATACCAAGGAAGTGTTTCAAGTTACCAAATATTGAGCTTTAGTAAAATAATTATTAATGACACTCTAGAACATTATCTGTGGTTATTTAGTGTCAAACAAGCTTTTTAGGTCATAACTTCACCTATGGAAGTTGATCTCTTAAGTATTTTATTTTATTTTGATTCATCTTTTTAGAAATTTAAATTAAATTACATTTAACATTTTTATATAATTATGGATTGAAAAATTTATATTTTTGTGAACCAGTCAGAATTTAGCAAAACAAATTTAAAAGGTGTGATATTTACAATGAAAAAAAGATAATATTTATTAAATATTTAATTACCCGAGATTAATTGCAAAAGAATGTCTTATATATTGCATCAGTTTCTGTTTAAAGTAAAGTTTGTTTTATTTAATGACACCTCTAGAGCACATTAATTTTTATCTTATCATCGGTTATTGGTCATTCTGACATACTCCTTTTATAAGAAACTCACTCCTGCCACATAGGCTACTATTTTTGATAAGCAGCAGGGGGTCTTTTATATGCACTTTCCCACAGATAGGACAGCACATACCACGGGCTTTGATGAACCAGTTGTGAACCATTGGTTGGAACGGAAAATAGCACAAACTGCAAATCCGATGATTGACCACTTCACAGGTGGACACGCTACCACTTGAGCTACATCCCGCTCCCTGTTTCTATATAATGCAATAGAAGGTAATATATTTTGTTCTGTAGATGTCTTGTAATAGTACGGTTTTGTTTTTAGGTGTTTGCCATTGGAATGGATGACCAAGAGGTTTACTACCGAGCTGGGATTACTTCCAGTGATCTAGGTGGCAAGACCTGGCAAAAACTGACACTCAGAGAAGATACTCGACACATATCTTTTGGGAGTGTTTCAAGCTTTACTTCAGAGACAAGAAATGACTCGGACTTGGAAGAGTCTGGTTGTTATTCTGACAGTGGCAGTTTGAGTAGTGGAAACAGAAGCACTCCAATCCGTGATGTAGTTCAGACATATAATGTAGAAAAAACAGAACCAACCAAAATTGAACGTTCAGACCATGATGGAAAAAAATATGATACATCCTCTTCCTCTGTTTCAAAAGAAGGAGACTTTATTGGAAAAGAAAAAAATATCATTTCAAGTGTTGATATTTCTGGTATTAGCTGTGATCTTAACCATGGAGACACAAGTGTAACCACAGCGAATGATGAAATTAGTGTTAATTCCGGGAAGGATAAAGTTGATTCTCTTCCCCTTGACATGCATGCGAATTATAAAAATGGAACTAATACTATACAATCAAATGACATCTTTCAAATGGGAGATCATGATCAAACTGCTACATTAAATACAACTGAGGTACAAACATCAGAAACTGAAAATAACTCTTTAAAATGTTCAGAGGATACAAAGTTGCAAACAAAAGACTACATGGTTAATGGTGTTGATGACTTGGACACTCAATCCCCAACTTCATCAAAAATATTTAACTTTGTAACTGATTTACTAAATGATTTACAATCAAATAACATTAACGAAGATAATCCTGATGCTGGCCTTCAGTCCTCAGATGATGTTCAAAAGACAAAAGACAGTAGTTGGGTTTCATTAACGCAAAATGTTACGTCCATTGATTCTATTCCAGATGACAAGATGGCCACGTCTGCTTCAAATCACTACAGCCAAGCAACAAGTATAAGCTGGTCTTCCATGTTGCCTAGTCAGGCATACACTGGTACTATCACAGATGAAACAAAGACTGATGTCTCCAATAACCAGTCTGTTTTTGATTCTCTGCCATCCGACGTAGCTCGGAATGTAAGTATAATTCCCACTGAGGCAACACCTTTGACCGACGACAGTGTGATAGACATGTTTGTGTTAACACCAGCGATGCCTCGTTACTGCTGGATGCAGCTTAGTGGGCTGGGCTGCGTCATCAAGAATCCATCTCAAGTCTACTGGCTGCAACCAAGAAAAGGTTTGTTTAGTTATCTGGGTCTATTGCACAAAAAATGTAACACTATAACAAACTTAAATTTTAATCTCTCAGGAAATGTAACATATAACATAATAAAATATGAATCTCTAAGAAAATGTAACACATGTAACATAGTAAAATATGAATCTAAGAAATGTAACATACATAACATAATAAAATATGAATCTCTAAGAAAATGTAACACATGTAACAAAATCTGAATCTCTAAGAAAATCTAACACGTAACATAATAAAATCTGAATCTCTATTTTAGAATCAGAGTCACACAAAAACTCCAAGACCAAGATCAACTTTGAGATTAGACAACAAATTATGAAATTGCTTCGAAGACGAAACTTGAAAGAAGCAGAAAATTTCCAGTATTATGATGAAGCAATTGAAAGGGTTGATTTTAATTTGGTTATGTTGTTTGCATAAGCCAGGCTTTTAAATTTATTTAATTTTTGTAATTATGATATTCGATAGGAAGTTTTCATCACATTACAGAGAAAACATATTGCCATTTCAACCTGTGTTTGCTGGTAAAATTAATCTCGCTCTGGAGATATGTTTGTGTATCATCCTGATAGATATATTTTTTTAATGACTCCCTCCACCATAAATGATATAGTAAACCTCAGTTGTTGGGGGTCAAACTATGTTTAAATGTAAATACACAGTATGGATTGGCAATTACTTTGCATATCGATATATAAGTAAAATGGATTCCATCACTGTGACAAATATTAATCATTAAAATAATAACACTTAATGCCAGAATATTACTTACGGTTTTTGAGTCATTATGTTTTTCTAGAACTTCTAATTCATACTGACAGTGTTAATATCTTTCAATACCAAAAGACCAAAAGTATTTATATCCAATTGCAACACCAGCATTATTACTGCAGTTGCTATATATTTGATGGCTTTTATGATTGGAATATAGATCAAGAGGTGCGATTGGTCATCGGATCAGTCCCATTCAGTAGATCCATTTGTTTTTCCTTGTTCCAGCCAGAGGTACACAACTGGTGTAACAAAGCTTGTAGTAAGTCCTGTCCTTTCTCTGGGAAAGTTGATATAAATGAACCCTTGCTGGTAATCAGAAAGAGTAGCCTATGTGGTAGTAGCAGGTTTCTCCTGATGACTATAAATCACAACCACTGTATATTTGCAGGCATGAGAATTCTCCAAGGATTTGTGGAATTTCGACTTTTGTGCTGAATGTAAGGCCGGTTTTTCAAAGTGCAACCTATACTTACATAAACCTCAATGAAGTGGTTTCAGTTTGAATAATCACTCGGAACTGTTGGTGAACACCAAAGAGTTTGGAAGAGTAATAAATCACAATCTATATTGAATTATTTTGGGGAGGGAATCTCAATTTTTGTTCACATGACATGTGAACACATCTGTACACTTATATTTTCAGACTTTTTTCATAATTTCCATTTTCTTCCCTGATTTTTAACACTTAATATTTCTGAACAAATAATATACTAGGATGCTGGTAAACAAATAATCCTTTTCGTTGATTGTTTCTAGACTACCTGGGTAAAGAAAGCATCAATGAAATGGTTTCACTTTGGTCGTCATAGCGGCTGGTTGCCGTGCAGCGTGGAGCTGGAGCATGGTATGAAGGAGAGTGATGAGGACAAGCTCACTGTCCATTACACACACAGAGGAAAACAAATGGTAGGTCTTTCATTCTTTACTTGACATTGATGAAAATCCTGATGACAGGGTCGTGTTTGTTCATTAGAAATGTTTTATATTCTATTTCTATTTGTGACTTTGGAGATGGTCATTTGGTAAGGCATGATATATTCAACTAAAAGAGAAAGTATGCATGTTGAAATATTGAATATTTTTTTAATGTGCCATTCCAGCATAATCCATTGGCAGCAAACATGTGCACAACTTGTGATATTATTGCACACACACACACACACACACTTCGTCCTAAATGGTGTTGTTATCTAAATCCAGAATTTCTGCCATGAATTTTATCTGGTTTATGAAATAAATGACATGATTATATACATACTTTTGTTTTTGTTTGAGTATATGTCACATGAAATGTTTTATTCATTTGTCATGTATGCAGATTTGAGCCTGCAACCCTTTCATCCAACAACTTTTTTTTTTTCCTCCAGTATTAATAATATTAAAATATCTTTAGACCCTCCCCCCTTCCAAAGTTTCTGTATCCCTCACTGCTCACAATCTTTGAATTTAAAAAAAGTATTGATATTTTGATTTACATAATAATGTATAATATTTTTTGCAGCATGTGCAGATTCTTCTGCAGGACATCAAATGTGTTTACAGAGTGTCTACAGCCAGTGAGAGTATAGTCGTTGCCGTGCACACTGCCGACACGGTGAAAACAATCAAACCACACCTACTGTGTCCTTTGTCAGAGGGAGAGGCAAATGAATGGGTAATTTATTTTTCTTGTTAGCAGTTATATTTCAATCTTTACATTATGACAGTTTGATCAATCCCATTTGAGCTATTTTCAAGTTCCTACCAGTGATTCATAGCTGGTGTAACTAAAACTGTGGTATATGCTGTCCTGTCCTATCTTTGCTAGTATAACTGTTACAATAGAACCAAGAAATTATCATCACCCCTGATCATAAGTTTGCTATCTTTAACCAGGAGCTAATGGATTTGGGAAACCTTTATACATCAAAATATGAATCTGCTTTGCTGGTGTGGACACGTGATTTCTGAAATGGGGTGTGGGGTGGGTCCAAATGTGATGGGTGATGGTTAATTTTCATGTCCTTCCACACTTAAAAGGAAAAAAAAGAAAAATAGAAAAGAGAGATGGGTCCAGACCCCTGGTCCCCTGGATCCTCTACTCCTTTGACTACATTTTGTATACAGGCTCGAATGTATTGTTATTTCAGGTATCTGCAATATGCAGTGCTAATGCTGCTCTGTGGAACATCCGGTCAACTATCCCACCATCATCGGTCTGGTCTACCACTATGCTAGGAGATGTCTACATTCAGAAACCTCCTGTCTGTGACGTGAAAACAAATGAAAGGTAACATACAAGCATTGACAGTCCTTTGTTTTCTGACTTATATTAACTTATATAACAGACATATTTTTAAATATTGAAAATTATATTATTTCATTAATTTAATGGTATTATTTTTATGACATGTATATTTTTGTGACTAGGTCTGTTAGATAGAAAAAACAACAACAGAAAAGCCCAACTAATTGCATGAATAAAGCTCACCGATAATTCATCCACCTGAGGTGTGATGGTATGCTAGTTCAGTCCCCTTCAGTGGACCTATTTGGGCTATTTCTTGTTCCAGCCACTGATCCACAACTGGTTTAACAAAGGCTACCATGATATGTATTGTCTAGTCTGTGAAAAATGCATATAAAAGATCCCTTGCTGGTTACAAAAAAGAGTAGCCTATGTGTCAGCAGAGGCTTTCCTCTGAAGACCAAAGTAGCAAATACTGTGTTTGACACCTATCAGCCATTGATTTGACATATGTTCTAGGGTGTCATTAAACAAATAATCCTTTTTTCTTTCTACTAGTGATGGTTTTTTATTTCCCCCATAATTCCATGCATTTTCTTACAGGTATTGGATTCCGCAAGGTGGACACTTGGAGTACATTGAGACCTCTCCATGCGGTGTGACTTGGGGTCTAGGATACAACCACACTGTCTGGTTTTACAATGGAGGTTACGGTGGTGGAGTTTTCAAAAGTAGGCGTTTTAGCTATGTATTACAGAACAGCTTTGTTTAAAAAAAAGTTTTTATGAGCTACATAGCAATGGTTTTCCTGCGATTTATATGTCTCTTGTCCAGAAAACTTTGCCTGATAGTGATATGGCTTTTACACTTCAGAGAACTAATGTTGACAAAAACCACATCTACTTTTAAAAAGTTGATAGTCCATACAGTGCTGGCTTTAGGATATGCAGGGACCTGTTGGGAACAGATTAGGCTGTGTTAAAAGGCAAGAGTAGTTTACCCTAGCGTGGGACCCCTTTAAGCACAGTGCCCAGTTAAGAGCAAATGGTCCAATTGGCTTAAGGCCAGCTCTTAGTCCATTTATCATTTTAAACGAGACTTAGGACCTACTATGGCATGTTTAATCCTGATGCCCCTCACACTTTACATTGCCTATTTGTGACAATTGTTATTATCCTGACATTATAATTCAAAACAGGTATGAATGGTGTAATATTGACAGACTACCCGTTAAGCATGCTTAAACAAAAAATTGCTAAGCAGTGCATACCAACTGCTAAGTTGTTATAATGTGCCCACATCTGTATTGGTTCGGTCCTCTTATCCTCCCCTTCACTCAGGCCCATTGCCCTAACAAAAGGGACCCTGACCCAGGGAGGTAATGAAGTGCATAAAATCTTTGTACATTTAATTTATGTATTACCACTCTTAAGAACAAAGACAGTTTATAAATAAGCAGTTGACTAATTTTAACATTATAGTTAGCCTCATTGGTACAGTGGTAAAACATTGGACTCTCAAGCTGATGACAGTGGTTCAATACCCATTGGTGACTGGCTCACACTTGACTACATGTTAAAATAACCAAATGTTTCACATCCAATAACAGATGATTAATAAATTAATGTGTTCTTGTGGTGCCGTTAAACAAAAATAAACCAAATTTAAACACTAGTGCATTGTAGAAAAGTAACATGCTACATCATTTTGCTCGCAGGCTGATTAAAGACGAAGAAATTTTATTGTAGATCTGTATAGTAATATAACATACAGTAACTCATGTTTTCTTATTGCAGAGCAGTCTGGTGTGTCTCAGGATGTTCGGGTTCAAGTTGATGTTCGAACCATGGCTATATTTGAAAACCAGAAATGGTATCCTCTTGTTGGTTACTCTAGTCGGTGAGTTTGAGAGTAAATTTGTAAATAATTCCACTAAATTGGTAATAAATAGATAATACATATGAGTGAATTAGTAATAAATTTGAGTAAATTAGTAATAAATTTGAGTGAATTAGTTATAAATTTGAGTGAATTAGTAATAAATTTGAGTAAATTAGTAATAAATTTGATTTGAGTAAATTAGTAATAAATTTGAGTAAATTAGTAATATATTTGTGTAAATTAGTGATAAATTTGGGTAAATTAGTAATAAATTTGTTTAGATTAGTAATACATTTGAGTAATTATCATTAAATTTGAGTAAATGTCTGCTTGTAGTGGATTATTAAGAGAGCACTTCAATCTAAAAAATGGCATGGAACACCAGAAACGCAACAAAGAGGACGTTAAGTTGCCATCATCATTGTGGCAGTGGGTAGGTACACCCATCATTAACATTTCTTTCTGTTAACCGTGAGACAATCTCACATTACCTTTTAATCCTAAATCCCTTCATAGCGTAATTCTTTACATCACATAGGTTCTACCCTGTTATGTTGACTGATATGTTTGCGATACTGCAGACGTCAGTGAATTAGAAATGAAAATTTTCTAATTTTTATTAAAAGAATCGTGTTTTTGCAGGATAGCGACTGGTGTATTGACTATAACACACAAGGTGGAGTTGATAATGAAGGCTGGCAGTATGCAATGAATTTCAATTAGTAAGTTTTTTATAATGGCTTCAACAAAAAGTGTCTGTTGCTAGGTAACAAATACCAGTACCCATTGATTCATAACTGCTGTGGGAAAGTGCAAAAATAACATCCCCTGCTGCTTATCTAAAATAGTAGCTCACGTGGTGGCAGCAGGTTTCATCACATAGCAACATTAAACTCTTCTCGTGCTAGGCATGCTTGAATGTTAATTGACACAAAATTAATACTATTATAATGATGACTTAATAATCATTTAACAAATGTTTAGGATATTATAGCAGGGGCTGGGGGTCCAGAACCCTGTTTCAGCCATTTTGTTTTTCCTATTATAACTTCCTATTATCTTAACTAACTTTGGCATAAGAAAAATATTTTTGGACCCCCTTCTGTCTAATTGTCCTGTATCCACTCCAAGGCTTGAACATCATTTTCAAGATTGAGAAGCAATATTTGTTTGTCAGATTTTAATTGGGAAGCAAATGCTTGAAATTTAGAAGCAGTTTTTAGATTATAGTTGGCATCTCTATTTGGCCATTTTAAAACCGTTGACTTTTTAGTGACTGCTGCCATTGTTGTTGGTAGTCTCGAAATGGCAAAGACTTTCAAAATTCAAGACTCTTGGAACTCGTTGACCTAATTTACGAATGATATACGCAAGAAACTGTAATAGGCTGAAGTGTTCCCACTGAGTTTTGAGACTATTTGTTGACAGACAATTCTTCCATTGACATGCGCACCGTTACAAAATGGCCACATCCACTCGATCTATGTTAACACTTATTTCTTCATTAAAAGTTTTATGTATGTAATTTTTTCTACAAGAATACATAAGACTTGTAACAAATGCAGATGCAAAGCTCAAAAAAATCCTGAATATAAATAGAATTTTTGTTTTTTAGATAAGATGGGAAGCAAAGAATTGCCTTTTAAACTGAATATCAGAAAGCATATTGGGCGTTTTGAGTGACATTTACCACTTGCCTCCTCTCAATTTCGAGCCTTGCACCCATAGACATTTTCTATCATTTTGCCTGTTTGTCGTCCTCTTGCCTCTGTTTAATAACACTGAATAATGTATTATGTTGATTGGTTGTCAGAAGTAAGGAAAAGGTTATACGAATCTGTTATTGCTAATACTTGTGTTTTTTAGCAGTGAGTTCCACGTCCGGAAAGGTTTGAGAGACCGAGTACGAAGACGACGTTGGGTGAGGTTAGTCTTTTTTATATAAATTTATTTTAATGATAAATTTTAAACCAAATGTCACATTTCAATTAATTGGTGAATAATGTTTTCAGTATCAGAAAACATTCTTTTTTTATCTTTACTCTGAACACTGACTGTAGCCTATCCTCCATCACAAGAATTGGCTCATCGAAACATCAGTGTTTTCCATTGAAAAATAAATGGCAAAAATTCAGTTAACTGCCTTTTAAACCTTTTTTTACCAGGTACACAAAATACAAATTTAAAGTATTTAACTTCATAAATTTTCTTATATAGTTGTTACAGTAACAAAATTGGCAATTGAAATGTGAAAAATAGATTTTAAAAGGCTTTTAAAAATCTAAAATCTTTGTCTATTCAAAATATTTACCTCAAAATTTGTATATAAAATGTTAATTTTTGTTTCATTTCCAAAACTTTATTTTTTTGTCCATCTGTACTCCGAAAAAAGTTATTGTTTAAAATGGTGCTGTCTTATGAGTTCTAGAAAAATACTCTTTAAAATACTAATTAGTCTCTGTGGAAGAACATAAGACACTCAAGTTAAAGACTGTGGTTCAAAACCCATTGGAGGCTAGATCACACATGACTGTGTCAAAATTACAAATGTTTGACGTCCAATAGTTGATGATCAATAAATCAGTGTGCTCTAGTGGTTAAACAAAACAAACAAACTTTAAAATAACTCAACAATTTTATATTCTGACAGTCAACTATTGTACTGTATCAAAGAGATACTCAAGTTATGAATTCTGTTTTATTTTCTTCAGGAAATGTAAGCTTGAAACACTGGGACCATGGTTACAAGTTGGACAAACTAGACTGGGTGACATCTCATTGCAGGTTGATGAGCTGTTATCACCATCTGATCCCTTGGTTGTCTGGGCTGTAGGTACCAAGGGAAATCTTTTATGCAGAATAGGGGTCACAAAAGAAAATCCTCAGGTAATACATAATTTAATTATTAAAGGGTTTTAATGTTTTTGGCAGCAAATAGATCAAATATTTTCTTTAAAAAGATGCAGTGATTGAATGCTTTTTATTTGAAATATTCTTTTTCCTTCTGACTACTCTGTAGAGGATCCAGGAGGACAGGACCCCCCTTTTCTCGATTTCTTTTCTTTCTTTTTCTGAATGGAAGGACGTGAAAATTAACAATTTTCTCACTATTTTTATTCACTCATCACTTTTGGATCCCCCCTTTTCAGAAAAACACATTGGGACCCCCATTTCTGAAATTCTGCGCCTGCTACTGAAGGTGAGATTTGTTATGCCATTATAGCATTGTTTACCAGGGTTGGGCCTGGCTTCTGATTGATAATTTGATAGAAATTTGATCATCTTAACACCAATGAAAATTGTGACACAATGTTTTTTCAAGGAAAAGGTGGCCTCTTAAGGCCATTTCATGGTGTTGCTCTAATAAGTTTGACCATTATTTGTATGGTCTCTGATAATAAACATTGGGCATTTTAAACAAATAGAGTTTCTCTAAATGATTGTGCTTATTGTTACATTTCAGTTCAGGGCTAGAAATAAGTACATTGAAGTTGGTCACTGAGATTTTCCAGAACAAATGTGTCTTTTTGGAAGATCTGTTGGTCACAAAGTCAATTTCATCATATTTGAACTTTTAAGTGAAAATCATCATTTCTATATAAAATGGACTTGCTATGATGCCTCTTGTGTGTATTGGAGAAACTTGGATAAAGTAAAAATATAATATAATTTTTTTTAAATGGTGCTTTGTAAAACTGTAACAGGAAGATTTCTTTATGTCTGGTACAAAGGAAAGGATTGTTTGTTTAACAACACCCCAGCACATTGTTTATTCAGCGGCTATTAGGTGTCTCACATATGGTATTCAATGACTCATGGTCTTTAGAGGTAATCCACTACTGCCACATAGACTAATCTTTCTGATTAGCAGCTTGAGATCTTTTATATATGCTTTCCCACTGACAGGGCAGCACATACCATGGCTTTTGATAAATCAGTTGTGGATCACTGTTCAGTGTAAGTGGCTTACACCTACCCAATGAGCTTTTGCAGAGCACTCACTCTGGGTTGGTGACAGTATCGAGATTAAAAATCCCATGCCATGACTGCGATTTGATCCCAGTACCTACCAGCCATGAAACTGACAACTTTACCACTGTGTCGGTGTATCTGGCCCAAAGTGAATGATGTACAGGTATGATATTTTTGATCAGCAGGAACATGGGAAAAACTATTTCCTGTCCTGAGGTGTTGTCTCAATTTGCTGTCTTTATAGGGAGAGAGCTGGGTACACATTCCAACTGACCATCTGTTTCACACTGTGTCTGTGGGAGGAGGTTATCGAGTGTGGGCATTGGCGAAGGATGGATCAGCATGGCACAGAACTGGGGTTAGTCCTCACAACCCAAAAGGTAAGAATGATTTATGAAAATAATTGGAGCAGACGTGTGAGAGATTTCACAACCAATCACACTCAGTAAACCCACTGGACCAACTTAATAAGTCAGGCTTTCATAACACTGGGTTATATCAAAACCTAGGGTTAACACTGGTTTACTCCCCAGCCCCTGAGATTGCCGTGGAGTTTTTCATTCTCTGCAGCGCTATTTTTGCTTTGGACTAAACGTTTTTCTCAAGGTTTATTTTTTTTTAATTAAAAATAAAATATACTTTACACTAAAATTGTCATAGAAAATGCCATGGACATTATTTTTCTCCTACATTTATTTTGCCGTGGACATTTTCTTAATTGCAAGGGTTGGTCCCCAGCACAAAACACACTGAAAACCCAAAGAAAAACCATCCGAATCGCAGGTTTATACCAGCCATTCATTATAACTATAGCCTACGATTATCAAAACCTTGCTTGTGAAATGCATAACACCAGGCCCACCGAGAGGGGTGACAGCAGGCACAAGTGCCCCAGGGCCTGTAGATGCCCAAGGGCCCGTAAATTGTTTTAAAATAATATATATATATATATATTAGTGTCAACTCTATGGAGCAGTCGTCCCAACCTGCTACCACCACATAGGCTACTCTTTCTGATTAGCAGCAAGTGATCTTTCATATGTGTTTTTCCAGACAGGATAGCACATATGGCTTTTGGTAAATCAGTTGTGGACCACTGGTCAGTGTAAGTGGCTTACATGCTGGGAGCCAGTATCGAGATTTGATCCCAGTACCTACCTGACACATATGACTCATAGTTTAGCCCAGGTTTAATGTGAGGTACATGTTTTTCTTTAATGTACTGATATCCCAGTTAATAATATATGAAATTGGTCCATTGATTACTAAATGTGCTGAAAAAACTGTTTTGTTCAATGATACCGTATAACTGTTTAATTTTATTTAGGTAGCACTTGATTAAGCATATAATTATTTATCCTCCTAAAATATTGTTTACAATATTTCATTTAATTTTTAATTTCTAATTAAGATTTTAAATGTTTTAATATTTAGATAGAATGTTAATCGTAGCCGCTGATAGCATTAGATATTATACTTAAAAAAATATAGTTAGAGCAAGACAGTTCAGTGAATTTATTTATTTTTTATTTATTTCCAGCACAGAAATAATCATCAGCTATTGGGGATCACACTTTAGTTACTTTATAATTAATTTGTTTTATTTTATTTTTTATTATAAACAAATATATGAAGATGTCAAAGGCATAACTATCATGGTCACATTGAAGTCAAACTGAGAAAAATTATAATGATTGTTTTGCCATAGGCAGTCACATTTTGACCTCATATTTAAGAAGAACTCTGTTCTGCATGTATAAGGACATTTGAAAACAGTATGCAGTTATAGATGGAAGTATCACATCAAATTATGGACATTTGTGACGCTGATTGTTTTGCTGTTGACATCTTCATATACATACATGTATACATTAATTCAGTAGAATTAATTTTTAATCAAGTATGTTGATTCATAGGTTCAAACTGGATCCAGGTTGTGTTTCCACCAGAAGATGGTGCTGCACTCTGTCGGATCTCTGCCGGCAAGACAGCTGTGTGGGTAGTTGATGAAAATGGTGATTATTCAAAATCAAAGCACCCATATTTATATATCTAGAAACATGGAAAATTAAACTTTATTGTCTAATGTAATTATTTTAATTCATTTTTGTTATGGTTTTTGATTAGACTGCTTTAGGATTTTTATCAACATTTAAGGAAAGGATTGTTTGTTTAACGACACCCCAGCACATAGTTTATTGAGCAGCTATTAGGTGTCTGACATGGTATTCTGTGACTCATGGTCTTTAGAGGAAACCTGCTACCACCACATAGGCTACTCTTTCTGATTAGCAGCAAGTGATCTTTCATATGTGTTTTTCCACAGACAGGATAGCACATATGGCTTTTGGTAAATCAGTTGTGAACCACTGGTCAGTGTAAGTGGCTTACATGCTGGGAGCCAGTATCGAGATTTGATCCCAGTACCTACCAGACATGAGAAAGACAGCTTAACCACTGCTCCACATTGTAATGATTTATATAACCTTCCAGGACAACCCTCCACCCAAATGTATGTTTTGTATGAAGAAGAAAATGTTGGTCATTGTGAACATTCCCATATTTAAGTATTTAATCTGTGAAAAACATGAATTAATCTGATAGCATGTTATCTTCATTTTAAAGTGTTTAATAATAAAGTTTCGACACAAAATATATATCTATACAAAGATACAGTTAACGTGTGCTAACAACTCTTTCAGGTACACTGTGGTACAGAAAGGATATAACAAAAACATATCCGGAGGGAACGTTCTGGGTGCGAGTGTGTAATAAAGTTCTCGATGTGTCTGTTGGACCCAGTGATCAGGTAGATCGTGACCCTAGAATTACACGGTTCTGTTTTAACATACTGAGTTAGAGCCATGTAATTCTAAGGCTTGCGAGATGTTAACAGTTGAAAAAACCATCTTGTTTTGTTGAATTGTTTTCACAATATCTATGACACAACCTATAGGATTTCAAATTTTATGAGAAACACATTTTGGGTTCCATGGCCAGGGCTCATGGGATCCCAATGGAAACGATTTTTTGGTTATGTGAAACGGGTAATGAGAACCGAGTCTTGATAGAATAATTTGTGTATGTGTGTCTATTAAGTATTTCTAACAATCTTTAATTCCATAATATGATTTGTCCATATAACTTTAATGAATGGTAACACAAAAATTTTTTGCCACGCTTCAAGATGGCAGGCAAATGACAGAAAGATGTGCAAAAAAAACTTTCTAAAACTAATCTCGCTTGCTGTCAATACTTGATTTTGATTCCGTTGTTTTTCAAGCATGGTAACGACAAGTTACTGAGAAATCCTATAGGTTGCTATGATTTCGTGAAGGAGTGGCAAACAATTAAGCAAGCACCAAATATACATAAAATAGGGTAGGTAATCTTCATGAGCATCTCTTTTCATTCCATGCGTGCAGACCATTGTTTACATGCATGTCATATAATTTTTGAGAATAAAAAGATAAACATTAAATCGTCCATAATTTTCTTGTCAGAATATTTTAAAATTAAAATTCCCGAAATTGCCTACTTTTATGATAGCGGGCAACAAATGTGCCTAATATAAGAACGGAAAGGACTTAGTTTAACGACACCCCAGCACATTGTTTTTTTTATTCAGTGGCTATTAGGTGACTGACTTATGGTAATCTGTGACTCTTGGTCTTTAGAGGAAACCTACCACTGCCACATAGACTACTCTTTCCAATTAGCATCAAGGGATCTTTTATATGTGCTTTCCCACAGACAGGACAGCACATACCACAGCCTTTGATAAACCAGTTGTGGACCACTAGTCGATGTAAATGGTTATACCTACCTATTGAGGCTTGTAGAGCACTCACTCAGGGTTGGATCTGGTATCGAGATTAAAAATTATGTCTCAACTGAGATTTGATCTCAGCACCTACCAGTTGTGAGACTAACAGCTTAACCACTGTGCCACCGAAGTCGGTGTGCCTAATATAGATTAAAATTATGGCGTATATTATTTCAGGTATGGATTGTTGCTGATGCGAATTTCTATCATAACAAACACAGCAGAGGTGTGGTGTACAGACGAGTTGGCATCACAGACGATGTCCCTGCAGGCGTGTCATGGAAAACAGTCATTGGAGTGAGCTATTCATATAATATATAATAGCTATTCATATAATATATGAATTTGATTAAAAAGCATTAAAAATAAGTCAAGACCCACCTCACAACATTACCGAGTCCACCAAGCTACCAGCAAAGTGTGATGATAGCTTTGCATATTGTGTGTTCACTTTTGTCTGTCGGAAATTAACTCTTAGTCATTTCTGATACATTTGAGCGTTCTCAATTAAGTGATCTCAACAACGTTTGTGGTCTCAGTTTTAGGGAATTGTATTATGTATTTCTGCAAAAACATGCTGTTCAGAAAGTACTATACTAAAGGGAGGCCACTAGCATTAATTTGTCACATTTTTGTTTGGCTACCATCACATGCATAAATTTAGGGACACCTTAATTTTATGATAAAGTATTTTTACAAATAGAAAATGGATGCTAGTGAATACAATGTAAGGCTGTTTAATCAGGGTTTTTTTTAACAGATCAGTGTACCAGTAAATTATAAGATGATTTTTAAAAAATATTTTTCAGAGTGGATGGAAACATGTTTGTGTTCGAGGACAGACTGAGAAAGAAACTTTGTCGTGACAGTACCAAGACAGCATGCCTGATCAAATCATGAATGAAACGTCTGCTGACATTGTGACACAAAACCAAAAATATACATATATGCATACAGTTTCATGAAAGCATTATATTTTTGTTACAATTTTACTGTTTTCAATTTTGTTATCTGTTATTCAATTATAATTTGAAATTGTTAACTTTTGAGATCATGTTATTATGATAAAAAAATGACAGACATAACTGTTACAGTTTTATAATATTAGACGAACTAATAGCGTAATAGAGTGTGTGCTTCTATGACTAAAGTAATAAAATGAAATGTGTAAATAATGCAGGACCAAAAATGCATAATGCTTGTAATGTACCTTGATATTGTTAATTTTCTATGTATCTGTATATTTATATATAAACAATATATTAACATTCTGTTTTGTATTCGGTGAATATATTTATTTTATACTCTACCTTTGAATTTGGAGCATATTAAATATGTAAATTACAATTTCAATCATTTTTTTAAATGTCACAAACAGTTTAAAATATTTGCCTCCAAAAAACTAGTTAAATTAAATAATGTGCACATACGTTTGTGATATCACATTCTCCACTTTATTTTAAACTGATTTTAAAAATATTTTTACATTTCATAGTCACAGATTTTGTTAGTGATCATTTAGCATAAGATAAAAGCAAGAAATTTTATAAGCTTAAGTGAATTAAGGAAAGAATAGTAATTTATTTTCCAGTTTTAGTACTATAAATGCAAAAAGATTTTTTTTTATCTTAATCATTACATGCCAAACAAAATTTTATTAAATAAATTTTATATGTATTAATGATATTTTGAGTTTTATGTTTGTGCATTACAAGAAAGTAGCACATCAAAACACCTGTGTTAATTTAAATATGTGCCAAAAGGACCAACTCTTAAAACTTTTGTACTGTATACACAATATACAAGTCTTACACTTTATAATTTTCCATATATAATTGCAATAGAAAAATACAAAAATGGCTAAAATAATTTTTCCTTGTCAAAATAAATTCAATATTAGATATATTTTCTTAATTTGTATAAAAATTTGACATTTTATTTCCAAAATCGTTATACTTTGTCCTACTGTCCCTAGAACTATTACTTTAAAAACTGATGATGCCATCCGACTTGAAAAAAGTATTGCTTTAATGACACTTCAGCATGTCATTTATTAAGCAGCGATTAGGTGTGAGACATGGTGTTTTCAAACACATGGTCTACAGTGGAGACCCACCTCCACCACATACACTGAAAGTTTGTTTTATTTAACGACACCTCTAGAGCACATTGATTTTTATCTTATCATCAGCTATTGGATGCCAATCGCATGGTCATTCCGACATTTATTTAGAGGAAACCCGCTGTTGCCATCTATACTCTTTCTGATAAGCAGCAAGGGGTCTTTTATATACACCATCCCACAGACAGGACAGCACATACCACAACCTTTGATGAACCAGATGTTGGCTGCTGGTTGGAATGGAAAATAGCCCAAACTGCAAATGGTTCCACTGAGAAGGATCGATCCGACAACCAACCATTTGAGTCACATCCTGCTCCCACAAACACTGAAGAAGAACAGTAAGGAATAAAGAAAAACAAAACTATAATTGTAATTATTTTTAATAGACATAATTGGGAATAAATAAATACATTTATATAATTGATTTCACAAAGAATTTTTACAAATGAATGTTTCAATTTCATTTAAATATATAATTATATAAGTACCTAAATTGTGCTAATAATCAAACCCAGGTGAAATATGTATTTAAAATTTACCAAAAAAACATAAACCAATCTATGAAAATATAAGATTTGTTTTGTAGAAATTAAAAGAACGAAAAAATAAAATAAAAAATACTACCAAATATATTTTATTTTAAATACTGTAAATTAACTGTGATAATACATCATCTTTAAATGTAAGAAAATACACATTCTTGTAAAGTTTATTCTTTATTTTAATTTTAAAATTCAGATACATACAATATATGTAATCTGAAGTTAATTACCCCCCTCTACCTTTTATCATAAAGAAATATTCAAAAGAAGTAAGTTAAATATAAAGGTCTAATTCACAATTCCTAACATTTTCCTGTTTGTACAAAATTTCAGACCCCACTCCAACCCCAAATATTTCTAAGTTTAAAATTTTCATTTTTGGTGGAATTTCACTCAGTATTTTAATGATAAATATGAATTTATTTGCTGGCTATAAGACCCTCCTCCCCACATGAATAGGAAAATCTTGGTGTAAAATACATAATCAACCCATGCAATTTAGAAAAATGTCCACAACAAAATAAATGCAGTGCAGAAATAGTGTCCACAACATTTTCCACAGCAATTTTAGTGTAAAGTAAATTTTAATAATAAATAAATACACCTTGAAAAAAAAAATAGTCTGCGGCAAAAAAAACTGTTTCGGCAAATGAAAAAGAGCAATGTCCATGGCATTGCCAATAGCAGCGGACAATTTCAGGGGTTGCATAATGTGGTTCTAAAGCCTACTAAGAAAGATAATCCATGAAGTTACACATCATCTATCCACAATGTTTAGAGCCACTTTTGAGATAGAAAACCCTCTTTCTGTCCGTTTGACTCTTTCCGTGAATTTGACTCTTTCTGTGAGTTTGACTCTTTCTGTGAATTTGACTCTTTCTGTCCTTTTGACTCTTTCTGTGAATTTGACTCTTTCTGTCTGTTTGATTCTTTCTGTGAGTTTGACCCTTTCTGTCCGTTTGACTGTTTCTGTGAGTTTGGCTGAATTGTTTTTAACTTTAGTGTTTGGCAGATTAGCATTTGGTTTCTGACATATCTTGACATTTGTGTTGGGTTGAGGTACAACACTTCTATTCACTTTCTTCTTCTTCCTCTGTTTCGGCACACGTATCCCCCGCTTTCTCAGTTCAATGTTCTTTAGTCTCTTTCTCTCTGAAAAACCCCCATAATAAAACATTTACGTAGAATTTTTAATTGTATCAATCATGCGGATCTATGAAACAAACAACAAAACATATTTGTGTACAGTTTTTAACTAGATCAATGAAACAAACAATGTAACACATTTATATACAGTTTTTAATTGTATCTATCAATTGGATCTATGAAACAAACAATGTAACACATTTATGTAGTTTTTAATTGTATCTATCAATTGGATCTATGAAACATACAATGTAACACATTTATGTAGTTTTTAATTGTATCTATCAATTGCATCTATGAAACAAACAATGTAACACATTTATGTACAGTTTTTAATTGTATCTATCAATTGCATCTATGAAACAAACAATGTAACACATTTATGAACAGTTTTTAATTGTATCTATCAAATGGATCCACAGAACCTAAACCATATAACAGATTTATGTAGTTTTTAATTGTATCTGTCAACTGGATCTACTTACACATTAAGACTAATTTAAAGTAACCAATCAAACACATTTCATACCTGTTTTCTTTCTTTTCTTTTCCTGACGTCGTTGGTACTGTTCAGTCCACCACTTGTTATCGTTGACCTGATGGCCTGCCTCCTGTTTAGCATTCTCATCCACTTCAACGGTCCCGCAAGCCTTTTTATTTCTTTTCTTCTTTCCTTTGTCTTTTTTCTTGACTACAACATTACTTTCAAGGCCCTTAACTTTATCACTGTTCTTTTCTTTCTTGGCTTTCTTGACAGTTTTAATATTTTTGGCATTAGTTTCAGGCAACTCTTTATGTGACTTTTTACACTTCTTCCGAGGACTGCAATTTTGAGAACCCTCAGTAGTAAGTTTTCTTTTCTTTTTTGGTGATTTTGGTTTTACAGAAGACCGTGGGACATTTTCCTCCCCAGATATTTTCCTTTTCTCCGATTGATATTTCTTATTTTCATATTCTATTAAAAAAGAAAACAAAACAAGATGTAAAGAAAATAAAGGTTAGATAATTATAAACATGAAAGACATAAAGAAATACATCAATACAATTATATTAACCAGAAGAAAAAAAATCATTTTTTTAAATTTGATAAACAGTCCAACAAAAGAATCGAAATAAATATGTCACAATAATAATTATTATATAAACCCTGATGTACAGCATTGTGAAATAAAACACAATACACCAGGGTGGGAGACATAATGGTAGGATATTTTTGAGTTAATCCACACATTTTACATTTTTTGAGAGTACATGTCCTATGATCATCCAAATAACTGCACCATAATCAGCATAATTTATATTAGAACTGCAGTTTTAATGGAACTTACAATCACCTTTCATATTCAAGCTAGGTCAACACTGTATGGTTTACCTAGAGTATGTTTGCCAAGTAAAGAAAAGCTGGCACAAATAAACAGTATTTTATTATATGTAATAAATAGAATACTATACTAACTCATGTATGCTGCTTGTGTATTTTCAACATCACATCATTTATATTAAATTTGTTTGTGAAGTACAAATGAAACACTTGTTGTAATATGAACTGTATTACACAGGAACCCATTTAATAACTCTCTAACAAATTATAAACTCTTTTTGTGTATATGAACTTACCTGTTTTTTTGTCATTTGATTTGAAAGATCCATAGTGTGCAACAAATGGATAGGTTGGCAAAGAGTACTTATCCTGTCTTAATAAAGTACACTCCTGCAAAATAAAAACTGACAAATTTATAAGTACAAATGTACAACAAACAATAAGACAAATTAAAATCTGCATAAACCCATTTTAAATGATTTCGTAAGTTTACTGGTAATGAAAAATGGGTTATGTAAAACAAGATATGCATCAGTCATATACGAATAAAATGATCGTTCTCGCAATTTTGACAGGCCTCTCCAAGCAACATGGAATTAATATCATCTGCTACTTACATATCCAAAATGATTTGGTCGAGCACAGTTGCAGCAGAAAACACGAGGATTTGGTTGTCCCTCTTTATGTGGCACATTCAAGTCATCGGTTGTCTGAAATATTTTAAAAGGTCAATATTTTAGAAACAAACAAAACTGAAAATAATGAATAATTATTTTAAGAAGATGCTATTTAATATATCAGATTTATTACCCATCTGATGAAAATCTAGGTGTCACATATAAATATTTTATTCAACATGGGTTACATACAAAATGACGTCATAGCTAAATACAAAAAAATTATGTAACACTATATACGGGATATAATATCATCTTAACTTGGATAATCCAACTGCCAGTAGATTATCATTTCAGTGAGTGGAATACTTTTGTTTATCAAACATCATTTGAATGCACTTTATCCTGTAATCACCGTTTCTAATGATGTATTATGATGACAGTTTATAGCAAAATGATAACATGCCATTAGCAGTTTATTGCATGTCATGTGACACTGAAATACAAAATGACATCATAGCTGCTAGTAAATTATCATTTCAGTGAATGTGGGTTTTTTCTAGTTTTTAAATAGCCAGTGTTGAACTTATCTATTTTAATGCAGTAAATGAAACATTTATTTGTATTTTGCAGAAAATCAAACAAACATTCATATCATCACCCTTATAACCTAAGTTACTTTTTCTAGTTTTGATAAAAAGGCAAAATACTGCTGCAATTACCCATCAATGACTATTAACTATTTCTCAAACAAACACAAGTGGGTTAAGAAATACACAATGATGTATACATTTTTATTACCCCAGTGAGCATTATTATACATTGGTTTAACCACTAATTTTGTTGGGTCGTTTTCTGTTTATCCAATGATAACTGATCAATGTTAATGACACTGGCCTTGATATTCATACGCTTCACAAACTATGTTCCTATAGCAATGCAGTGAATCATAAAACTTTGTCATTGTAAACATAAATTGCTATTTAAAAACAGATAATAAATCGTGAAAAATATATATTAAATTGTAATTATTTTTAAAGGTGGATGAACACACTAACGTTGCTATGTGCAGTCTTGAGTGGTATTTCATTATCATGCATTTAAAAAAAAACAGGACAGCAACAGCATTTTAGGGAAAATTATTAGCATTTGGCTGGTTTATAAATAGAATATTAAACTCGTTACCATTTATTATCAAATTTATGTCCCTACTGAAATAATTTTCGTTTGTTACTCGCTAAAGCTTGTGACAAAGAAAAATTATTTTACTCGGGACATAAATTTGATAATAAATAGCAACTCGTTTAATATTCTCTATTTACATCTTATGGTAGCTGTTATAAGAAGTGAGTTAGGCAGAAAATCTTAAAACGTCAAAAAATTATTTGGGCACTTAGGTTATCATGGTGACAATATTTATTTATGACACTTAGCCTCGCAGAGTTCTCCATTTTTACATTTACAGGATAAAGCCAATATCTTATGTCATTAACTAGTTATTCTCTAGAAATATAAGATTATAACTAAAACTATGCTTAAAACAAGGAAATATAAGCTTTGATAATAATACATGTACTTTAAAGGTGAAAAATACATACTGACCAACGTAAGTGCATGTCTTACCGTCAAATGGTACTGTCTCCAGATATCTGGGCAGTTCTAAATGATGTAAAAAAAACAATAATATTAGTCATCTGAAAAAAGATGTAGAAGGTATGTTTTTAGAGCCATAAAATAAAGATAAAACACTAAGACTGAAAACATTATAATTTTTTTTTTTTTTATACAAAACCACTAATCATTGGCTACTGGATGCCAAATGTGTTAATTTTTAAACACAGTCTACAGAGGAAACCTGTGACCTTTTTCCATTAGCAGAATATTATAAAAACAGTTATTATTTAATGAGATATTTATTTTCTGCAACTCTTTAGAAGTTTCGAAACAATTAGTTTTATGTTGGGACTCCAAGGAAGGTAAAGTTAAGTTTATTTTATTTAACTATGCCTCTAGAGTACAATGATTTTTATCTTATCATCGGCTATTGGATGTCAATCAAATGGTCATTCTGACATATTTTTTTAGAGGAAACTTGCTGCTACTCTTTCCAGTAAGTAGCAAGAAGTCTTTTATATGCAGACAGGACAGCACATACCACAGCCTTTGATGGAGCAGTTGTGGACCACTGGCTGGAATGGAAAATTGCCCAAACTGAGTCCATTCTTAAAAAGACTGGCTAACCCCTGGTTTAAAACACTAAACAAAACCTTAATAAAACTGGGTTCTGAAAAGCTCTATGAATGAGCGACTGCCAATCTTCACTTACTGCCGACAGATGACCCTGCATGCCACATCGGTTACAACGGTCATACCAGTGTCGTCGCTTCTCTGAACAACTTTTAGCATCATGCCCGGGAGCATCACAGTTGTAGCACAGAGTATTTGGACATGTTCGGTAAAAGTGACCGAGACCGCACAGAATACAAGAGTCCATCTTCTGCAAACAAAACCAATTGTCAATGAATAACATTAAACATGTACAACATGCTACATTACTGGAGTGACCGCAACACAAAATATATGGAACAAAAAAGAAAAGAACAAAGGAATGTGTGTTCACAAATACTAATTAATACTATTAAAATAAAATAATGTATGACATCATGGCAGTGTCATATCGTTATAGGGACATTTCACAGTAAATTTTTGTGACAAGACGTGACATTTTGAAACTACAAAACAATGTTTTCTCTACATTTTGTGTTAATAGAAACCATATGACTCTTTTGAGGTACATGTATGTTTGTAACACCAAAGAACAAACATATTTTGTACTTACATTTTTGGAATAATTTACTTATTAATATGCGTGACTGACATGACATATATAAATTAGTCACGCATATTATTATTAATAAGTAAATTATTCCAAAAATATAAGTACAAAATATGTTTTTTCTTGGGTGTTACAAACATACATAATATGGTGTCAATTAACACAAAATGTAGAGAAAAGTGTACGCGTTTTTGTGGAAACATTGTTTTTAGTGTTAAAATGTCACATCAGTCACCAAAAAATTACCATGAAATGCCCCTATAATAATAGCTTGTCATAATAGGATATTTATGGCACCATATTGATAATAATTAAGATATTTTTCAAAAACTATTTGGAAATATTCATGCAATGAATTTCTATAATTCTCTTTTATTCAGCAGTTATAAAATTATTGATAAATGTTATAATTTCTATATATGCATATGAATTACTTTATCAATTACCTTTGGTGTAGAACAGTGTTTCGACAGGTGACCAACTCCATTACAGTTGCGACATCGGACGGATGAAGGTTGGTAGTATCGCCCATTCAAGATATTACCACCAAATCTGTCTCGATCACAGATTTTCCATAACACCGATTCTGCAATAGTTAACATGCAGTAAAAATCAAACCAGCAAGTGACTTATTATTTATAAACTATCCATTGTACTTAACATCATGGCAAACAGTATCATCATTTTTAATAATAACATTTCTTCTGAGGATAATAATAATAAAGGACAGTTTTGAAAATGGAACAAAAGGTTAATTTTTTTATAATAATTTTAAGGAAAATATTTTAAATATTGAAGCTTGCATTATTATTTTTTCACTTTTCAAATATCCCTTTTGGTTACTATAGCAACAGTCAAATTAAAAAAAAAATGATTCAGGTAAATACTTCAAAAACTGTATACTGAGTATACAGTAAATTTTTTTATTAAATGTTAGATGTGTGTCCTACAATATTAATAAAAATATTACAAAATTAAAACAACAAAAAACTATTATGACCAAAAATTATTTTACCAAATTTAAAAATTCTCATTTGCAGAAAAGTAGAGAAAACCTGATAAAATAATTGGTTGCCTGGTTGCCAAAGGTGACCACACTTTAGATTTGGCATCTATAAAGAATAGTGTTAATCTCTTAGGGCTCTTGATTCTGAACGACAATTTAAGCAATTGGCCCCTGGAGCTCTTTTGAAACCCTGTCTGGCATACAAATCTACATTCACATATTGAACCCCTGAAATTGCCCACAGCAATCAGCAAAGCCGTGGGGATTGCTGCAGAGTTTTTCATTCTCTGAGGCACTTTTTTTTGCTGCGGACTAATTAATTTTTTTTATTAAGAATAAAGTAAAGTTTATGCTAAAATTGCCGTGGACACTATTTCTCCACAGCCGTAGATATTTTCTTAATTGCAGGAGTTGCATATTCTTAAATATTTCATCAGACTACTGAAGGTACAAACCTTTCTTTTTATCAACCCCAAATGTATTTTCATCGATGGTACTGTTGAGAAAATGCTGCTGACTTTTGTTAACATTGACCCGGATGTCAGCTCTCAATTGTTCCAAGTTTCCATCACAACTTGAGCTGGACGTGGAATCACTAAGCTCCAGGCTGGACAAGGTGGTTGTGGATGAGGCTGAATCACCGTCTATCACGCAGAGTGGAGACGTATGACTTTCATCATTACTAGAAGAATCAGAGTCCGATTCAGAACTGTTCGAACTATTATCCACAATAATAAACTTGCTAACTTTCTTCTTTTTAACGTGTTTGGTTTCCAGTTTTTTCTTTTCATCTGACGAAGAATTCTCGGAGTCACTCAAAACGACAATGAAATTAGACCGATTTGATGAAGAAACACTATTTTTAAATTTGTCTAGTTCATTATTGTTTGTGTTACATATATCTGAATAGTTTTTAACTTGGTTTGACACAGAATTACCATTTTCAAGATTTTCAAACAAATCTGATTCATTGACTTTTGTGTTACACACACTCAAATTACTGTTAACTTTATTGTGGTCAGATTGAAAACTGCAACCTCCTGGTTTTTTAAATGGATCAGATTCAATAACTTTTATGTTATTTGAACTCAAACTCTTTTTAACCCACCTTTTGTCAGAAACAGAAGAACCACTTTCTACATGTACTTTGAGAAGGGAGTCTAATTCATTCACTTTTGTGTTATTTATTTTATTATGGTTTTCAATTCTAGTACGATCGATGCCAATAATTTCAACATGATCTGTATCCGAATCTGGATTATCTACAGACCTATTAAGAAGCATATCCTTCAGATTTGGACGTGAATGAGACTGTGTCAAATTCTTCTTAACACCCACCTTCAATTTATCACTTTTATTATCTGTCCGATCAAGAAAATAAATACCCTTACTCCGATTGTTAGGTATGGATAAAGAATCGAAGTTTGGAAGCAAATGTTTGGACAGAGGATTAGTTCCAAAAATCAACCCATTTCTATTTTTGTTCACGTCAGTGATGTAAGCTTTCTGATTTGTTAAGCTGACTTTGTCACGATTATTAACATTCACTTTAGATTGGATATTTTTGTTTTGAAATGAACAGGTGTCTTGTGTTGGCACACCATGTTTCAGATCAGAGAGTAATGGATCTGATTCTTCACAAACTTCATGATAAATCTGACTGTAGAGTCTGTCGACGTCATCACTATCTATCTCCGAATCACTCAAGTCCCCAGCAATATGCTCAGTGGCGCTGATATCATTGAAATATGTTGTGTAGATCCTTTCATCATCGTTTTTGTCATCTTCGTTTCCATACATTTTGAGCTAGTTTTTTAATTCACCTGCAATTATCTAAAAAGAGAAAAGAAACAAGTACAGGATGAACAAATAAAATAAGTCTGAGTTTGATAAACAGCCCACTTCTTTTATAATTCTAAATTTATATGTACAGATGTACTATACAAACAAAATTTTACATCAAACACTATAACCTACAGTACCAAATTATGTACTATTCCAAAATGTATCAATTTGTCCATTTGGGGAAAGACTTTCTCTTGGTACTATCAATCGATCTAAACCAAACCCTAATAATATCGAATGAGAGTTACAGTGTGACAGAGGTCCGTCTATTTACTCCAAGACAACCAAACTACCTCAAGACATTCCACAAATACCCAAAGACACCCAAGAATATCCCTAAAATAACCCAAGACATCACAATTCTTTGCATATGATAAAAAAATAAAATATATAAATATTAATTTACCATCCACGTCCGCATCATTTTTGAGGGATCAGGCTAAAATGGCACCATTTTGCTTGGCTAAAATTCATACACGTACAAGTTTAAATTATTTATGTATTTATTTAACAGACAGACAAAGTTGTGCTCAAGATTAAAACTTGGTCGAGATTTTATCATATTGCCCTACAGGCTATACCACACAAATGTTAATTTTAGTTTTTAAAGATATTACATTCATATGTTTATATTTTTGTCTATCATCTGTCTATCTGTGTCATTGGGTATTTGTGGTATGTTTTGGTGTAGTTTGGGGTGGGGGGTAAATAGACGTACCGGTGTGACACAATCATGTGACAATGACAGTAGTCAGTACCAAGAGAAAGTCCTGCCCAACTTTTCCTCCATTGAAGGGGTGGGACAGGGGTTAATATCGAACTCCTGCGCAAGTATGATGCTAAAATAAAATCTCTTTCATTAATAATGTAAACTTTTACAAAATTGCGTGGGTATTGATGCATTCAAACGCTGAAATAATAAGGAATCAAACTCAAGTCTCAGACACGTTCGTGACGTTTAAGAAAGGTACAACAAAAAATAGCATTCACCTGTCTCACATTATTTGTTTCTATTCTGACCAGTAAAATGATTTAGTTTAACCATACCCAAACTAGTTACTGCAAAGACAATCATGACTATCAGTCTATCTAGAGTTTACAATATTGTGAAATTGTACACACGTGTTGAAATTTCGATACCATGACAGATTATGCAAGGGAAACAACTCTATCGAATGAACATTCCTCAAATGACTATCGATGCGGTAACCGTCTAAACTCACTTTAAAACATAAGTTGGCACGGTAGTGTTAAAGGCATAGAACTTTACACGTAATTTAAGGGGCTAATTGTCTAAATATGTTTTATGAATGAAAATTACATACATTTGTTATACTAGATCTCGCTTTCATATCTCACAATACGTTTTAACTGAACCATGAAAGAGGGAATTCGATTTTTCCCCCACAAATTTTCAACTTTCAAGATCGGAACTTCTCATATGTTTTCGGTGAAACCATTTCCGTCCGCCGTCGAAATTCACCGATTGAACGGTCTCGTTTCAGGAAGAATTTGTTCCAAAATAGAATTGGGGGAATACATGTCACGTGACTCGAAATATATACGTCAGACCTTCAACGGAGAAAAGCCGTTATTTTTTCTCGATTTATTTATACATGACCATAATTCATTATTATTTTTAAAACATTGATAATAAGCGAGAGGCGCTGGTTATGTAAGTAGTTGAATAAAGTATTTCTATGGACAAACCAAATATTTATATTTTTAAATAAAATTAATTCTTTGTTTGGAAATTAATTAGGTCAAAGGTCTGTGGGACCATGCCTTTAATGTAATATATAAATTTGTGCAAGTATTCCCTGCTTTCCTCGTCTTTTTAAAATATTACATGTGGCGATGTGTGTAATAAAATAACATTTATAGTTGGAATAAAGTGTACAGCCCTCTCAAGTCTCACGGTTTTGCAGTTAGACTCACGGTTTTCAGCAAAATCTCACAATCTCACAGTAAGCCGTGAAAATTTCACGGTTTTTCTCTTGTGATAAAAATTGATTGTTGTCAAAACTATTTTTTTTCTTGCTCACTCGAATTCTCGCCAAATCCAGCCACAATAACTTTAAAGCTTTAACAAAGAACATTAACTGTTGTGTTATTAAACTCGTGCTGTACTTTTACTGCTGTCTACACAAAAGAACAACCACTTTTATTTTGTTTAGCACTTGATTATGTATGAATAGGTCATACTGAAACCTCCAGGTTTTTACTGAAACCTCCATGTTTTGGGGTTTCAATGTCCATTGCTTCGAGGTTGAGAGATCTGAGTTTAGTATGGGACAGGGGCATCCCCCTGTCCAAAATGTAGGGGGACAGAGCATCCCTGCCCAGTAAGTGGAGAGATGAGTACCCCCATACCCTCCCCAGGATTGATGCCATTATAGACACCCTGCCCCCCTCCCGCCATGTACTTCGGTATATTTGAGTTAAGACCAGACGTGAGGATGGCATTAAGTATTGGATTGACACAATAAAGAAAAATATTGGTAAAGATTAGTATTTAGGCATTTTAATTTTTTGAAGCAAAAAGTGGGAGGGGTGTGTGTAATTATATAGGCATCCACCTGTCCAAAACGTTGGAGGGGATGTGTCCCCCACGTTTTATGCCCATGATATATGGATTATGATATATATAGGGGTTTAAGTTAAGGGATGCATTCATGAATAACTGTCAAAATAATGATTAAAGTTTTTAAATGGGTATTCATGAAAGATGAGGCTATTCTTCCCCACTGGTGGTGAACTTTACAAACAGAACCTTCAGGACTCAAGTCTATTGTTTTCAGTAGCTGATCCAGAGTCCTCATTTCAGAAATCTCACATCCACTCCGGGTTTTCACCATTATATATTGAATCCGCTATCATTTTATTCATCAGATTGGCAAATTAACATTTACCTGTTACCATAAAAATTTTGAAAAATTTCTCAAGGCCTTTAAACACAGTAACCCTTATGTGCTCAAATGATAACTTTTCTAATTTGCACGACTATGATTTAGGCATCTCAAAAGTTGCAATATGCAGATTTCAAATACTGGAACATAATTATTAATAATAATTGATGGGAAAACTGACCAGTGGAAAGCCCAAACCATCACTTTCACTATAGTTTCACAATCAATTTCCTCTTAAAGATCAAGGTATTATGTACAAGTTGTTTCTTTTATCTTTATCAACTGTGAGCAAATCTATGGAAGGTGATCTGTTAAATTCCTGATGAATTCTTGCTGGAGCAAGAAATATCTCATTGAACTAGACCAATATCTAGTGAGACAGTGATCTCAGAGCATTTTTAACTTTGTGACGTGTTGGACCCTTGTGCTTATAATCTGGACTCGAAATTTTAGACTTTATCATGTCAACAGCCACTGATAAAAATGAGTTCTGCCCTAAATCCCTGAAGAGTGCAGGAGTTAAAGAACATTATCAGAAAGGCATTTGTTAAAAAAATTAGTGCTTTCTGAAAACCAGAAAATATTATAAGCAATGCTAAAAATCTGCAATTTTGGATAAATTTAAATGTTCAGCTCTGAATAAAATATGGAATAACTCACTCTTAAAAGTTTTATAACCATAATTCCAAATATACGCGAAGAAGTGTTGAATGTTTTATAACAATTCCAAATGAACATGTACAAGTGTTAACTGGTTCATCAAAGGCCATGATACATTCTTTCTCCTGTGTGGGAAACTGCATATAAAAGAACCCTGGCTGCTTATTGGAAAGAGTAGCCTATATGGTATATATATTATGTCAGAATGACCATATGTCTGATGTCCAGTGGCTGATGGTAAGAAAAATCAATATGCTCTAGAGATATAGTTGAATGAAACAAACTTCACAGAACGAACCCACTGATAAAAAGAAAATGTATCAACAACTAGCAGAAAAATGTAAGCCAAATGAAGACAAACACTACAGGTTATCATGTTATGAAACAATACTTTATTATGAGTATTTGTTTGCAGTAACCTGCTTCTCACCTCTCTTTCAAGTGCAATACATATTAAAACACCACAAAGTAGTATATAAGAAATCATAAACAATCTTTTAATCATGTACTATTTTCTGTCCTTTATCTATGGAGACTAAGTTTAACCTCTCAGTTTTGTTAAAGCCATCACAAGATTTTTAATTTGTTGTACACATGTCTTTTAAAATGTAGAGATCTACAATCATTAATTGTGAAACCAAAAGAAATTCAAATCATATACTCTTCAAAACCATTTGAGTAGTTGATGAAAATTTAAAGGGGCAATATCTATTATCTATCTCTAGTACTTAATTTTCTGGATTTTTTTTTTTTTACGACAGCTGATAGCAATGATTTACAGTTTTCATGATGTAATAATACAGAGTAGTTTTAAAAATCAAATTGCAAATGTTTGTTACAATTTCAATAGCAGACAAAGAAAATGTTTATCTCATTAAATACAATGCAATACTTCTCATTATACACCCTGTGACAAGCAAAATACAAATTACATACATTTTCCAAAGTAATATACATTACAATGCTAGGTAGCTAGCTAGGCACTACGATTTTTTGATAAAGCCAGTTCATAGAGTAAGGCCAGATAATATCTGACAGCCTTAAATTAAAAAAGTTACTTAGTTAAAACCTATTTAAAAAAGAAAACAAATCCTCACATATGAAACATATAATCAATAATAAAATACCATTTAAAAAAACAACAACTATCATTGTTAAAATCACATGAATAAATTAACTGCTCTTTGTACACTACTGTATACACTATCTTAATATTATTTTAATTCATAACTTTTCATATAATTGATGTTTGTTGGTAGTAGTATAGTAAAATTGTCAAAGAGAAGTGCAAATAAATTTTCAAATGTTAAACTTCATTTTTCAAAACAGTTTAGAAGTAAATATAAAAATTAAAGTACATTTTCTTGTTGAATATGTGAACAAAAATGTATAAGGCACAATACTACAACACGGCTCTGTTAATGTTTTCTTCTGATCTGTTATAAAAGTTAAAAAACGAACAAATAAAACACTACAAAAAAACAAACAACAAAAACAAACCACCCCCTCCTAAAAAAAAAGTCCCTTTGACTCTGTTTTAAAAAATAAACCGATGATTATTCAAACAAAAAGATTTGTGAAGAATTTTTATATTTGTTTCATTGCAAATCCAATCCCAAATGTACATGTAATCTATTAACCTAGGTTTCTATTTTTGTTTCTGAATTGTATATAAAACTTCACATTAAATAACCATAAAACGTGTGAAAAGAACACAAATTAAAAGCACTAAGCAATTAACTGAATACAACAAATACACAGGTTTAGTCAAATGGAAGTATAAATAAAAAATGTTACCCAACTCAAATATAAATAAAGGACTTTTAACAGCACCTCAGCACATTGTTTATTCAGTGGTTATTAGGTTTCAGAAACATTGTGCTTTGTGACTCATGGTCTTTATAGGAAACCTGCTACTGCCACATAGGCTACTCATTCTGATTTGCAGCAAGGGATATTTTATAGGTGCTTTACCACAGACAAGATAGCACATACCACAGCCTTAGACAAACCAGTTGCAAACCACTGTTCGGTGCAAGTGGCATATACCTACCCATTCAGCCTTGCGGAGCACTCACCCTGGGTTGGAGCCGGTATTGAGTTTTAAAAAACCCATGCCTTGACTGAGATTTGATCCCAATACCTACCAGCCATGAGTCTGACAGTTTAACCACTATGCTACCTGGGCCAGCTTTTCTTAATAAAATATATAAAATGGACTTAGCCATTGTACACAATCCTCATTTCTCTATTCATATAGACAGTTCTAAGTTTCAGTCCATCCCTAATCCACACCCAACATTTTTTTTTTTAAAGAAGTGTTGGAAATTTCAATTAATATTTTGCTGATCCAGTTAAATTTTATGCTGACCCTTGACCAGACTCCCTTTGAACATATGCAGTGTACAAATAGGAGAATGCTGAAAATGAACACACTGTAAGATTTCTAATCCTTGTTAGTATATAAAAAACATGTCAAATCACAAAACACACTCCATTAAGGTACAGTTTTATAAATCAGTTTTAAACAGCTTGCACAATACTAGTTGCACAATATGTGAAAACATGTTAGAAAATTTTCTACCTAAATTTCATCAAGCAACAAAATAACTAATTGGCTACCCCTCTCCCATTCAATATTAAGTATCTTAACACGATTTTTCAACTCCTCTTTCCGAATTCCTGGACCAACACTAGCATATAACTTAGAATGATACTGTCAAACTTATTCATGAATGTTGTAGCCAACAGTCTTTTAACAACAGACAAAATAATAAATATAACATCTAAGTGTTTTCTAGATTTTAATTATTGACTGATAAAAATATATAAACTAGCAAAGCTAAAACATAATTTGGTAGAAATATAATTAATAATAAATACTTGTTATGGATTAAAAAACATTTAATGAAGCTATTAAATTTAGAAAGCTTTGAAAAACAGTCTATAAAAAAAAAGGTGAGATCAAAACCAATATACAAAATATTTATATAATTAATACACTCAGTGCAAAAGTCAGGGCCGGCACAGCAGTTTACATACTGAGGATGGGGTGGGTGGGTTGGGGGGGAAGACTGATTAGGAGCACCATCAGTCATTTGAAGGGTGCCTACAACATACTCAATAAATATAAAACATGCCCCTGATTATTGGGAGGGGTGGGAGGGTGGGGTGGGGGGAGTGAAATCCCTTGACCTTCAAGCTGCACCGATCCTGAAAATATGTTTGTTATCAAATTCAACAATTAATAATATTATACTTATCACAAATGTTTAATATAAAAAAACATCAACTTAGCCATATGTAAAATGAAACTTATAAAAGCACAATCCAATTTTACATCAAAGTGAAACATAATAGGACACTTTTAAACAATTTAACAATAAGAAAAATATTTAAAATTTCAATCAAAATAAATGTATATAACTTATAAGTCATGCAGTTTCAAAACAAAACTGCTGTATTATTGAGGAACTCGTTTCTTTTGTCAATGTCAAATTACAAAAAAAAAACCACTCCTTTCTACCTACACGTACATATCCTAATTTATTGAGCCAATTAACAATAAACATAATTTAGTAAATCCAACAAAAATAATATTTAGCAGTAACTGAGTAAGTGTTTAAGATGGAGGGAAAAACATTACCTGCATTTTGTCATAAAATAATCAAATAAAAACACATGTAAACAAGTACCATATAAAATATATCAATTTTTCTAATTAGACACTGACTTTAATTTCAAGACACAGTGACATGCTCTAGCAATTGCTTTCTTTTGCCAATGAAAAACATGTGCCTCCAAACTAGAGTGAGTGCCTTAAATTAATTATTATTGCTATCTATTGTATACCTCTTAAATCTGGAATGCAAACGAAGTAAACAACTTTGTTCAATAGAACTAAACGAGCAAGTTTTCAGATATTTATCTACATCAACTTCTGGAACATTTTTATATAACACGTTTACAACTATACTACAAACCTCTCAACTCCAAAGGGAAACAAAAATATGTTTTTACATGCTTACAATACTCATTACGTTTTCATTAAATAAATGCTAATATCTGCTAGTATAAAGCATTACAACTACTACTAAAAAAAAAAAAAAAAACACTAGAAAAAAAAGTTATCTGGATGGTCTGAAATGAACAAAATAATGTTATGATTTTTGAATGACACTTCAGTTCATAAAGGTGTTCATATCAAAGTAAAAAAAAGGTGTCCTTTAAATTGTTTATTAGTGCATGAATAAGTTAATATGTATTAAATAAAATAACCATTTATATCAAAAAATTAAGTTTTGAAATAAAACCAGCACTTTACATACATCAAAATAATATTCTGTCACCAAGAACATATTAATGTATGCACATTTACTGAACATTTACACAATACGCTTCAACAATTACTATCAGATTCACAGTAAGGCACATGAAATTTCATTTACCTGACAAAAAATAAAGCTGCAACACACCCCTTTAATTAAAGGGAATATAATGTATATCACGAAGTTCTATTATGAACTGCTCTTATATAAATTCAAAAAAGAAACTTCCTTTGTTGTATATCCTTTAAATCAAAAGATTGTATGCTATTGCTGTTCAATACGTTGATATTCACCACCATTATAAACCTAATGATTTACATTCTAACATCTCATCTTGGTCAAAATTAAGCATGTACTGGGTTTTGTCTGTACAAATTATATATAAAACACTACACTGTCTAAAAACAACAACACTAAATAGTATTCTAAGATCTATCACAATATTTTTTATATTATTAAAAGAAATTAGTTCAATTTTACATAGAATTACATACTTTAATTGCAGAAGTACGTAGAAGAAAAAACTTGAGATCTTATTTTTGTCTAGGATGACTTCAGATTGGCGATGTCTAAAATTGTAAGATAGGCTCCATCTTTTTGGATTTATTTCATTGAAAGTGTTTTCGTTGGCTAAAGATACTCAATTTAAGCCTTTAGTCTAGATCTTTTAAATTTTTTGTCTAACTTTAACTGCAGATTATGAAGTTTTAAATTGACTTAAAACTTTATGTTTTAATTCAGAGTTGTTGGTTTAAAATATAATATTTTGACAGGGTTTTTAATATTAGCAATTAAATTTACATTTCTAAATATTTCAGAATTTAAAAATAAAACAAAAATATAATAACCCCAACCCAACTCAAACTCCCCACCCCAGGTCTTGTCAATATGTCATGTAAGTTTAAGCCTCGAGTTAAGACTAAAGTTTGATGGATATCATTTAATAGCTGAGTTTAATTTGTCAATTTGCTGAATATAAGCATTCCATCCATGGAAGAATATATGTCATGGATTTAAGACACAGGTAAAACTTAAATAAGACACAGGTAAAAAAAAAACATATTAATGCTGAATGCTTATATAAACAATCAATATTTACAAACACACACACATATATACAATTATTAAAAATAATTATCATTGAATCTAAAATTTACTGTAAGTAGAATTTCGTTTGATAGACACCTGCATGTTGGTACAGAAATCTGCTGTAAATGGAATGCAGTTAAAATACTGGCAGCCTTCGCAGTCTGTTAAAGGAGCCACATAGAATAATATGACTAGTAGAACAAACAATCCCACTGCTGCGGATAATGAAATAACAATTCCAATGATCTTTCTTCGCCTGTCAAACTTTCCGAATGTCACGTACGGTAGAAGTGCAAAGGCGAGAAGGAGCCCAAAAAGAAAGCCAAAGAGATGAGCCCAGTTGTCAAACCATGGCAGAAGGCCAAGAAGGAAAAGTATGAGAATGGGCACGGCCAGTTTGAGGATTGCCTTTGTTGGTTGTTTGTACATCTGGTAGCTCTGGAGGACCTCCACTAGCAGACATGCAAGGATTCCAAATTGTGAGCCTGATGGTCCAGCCTGAAGAAAAGGATAAACAAAATTAAAATGATATAAAAATAATCAAACATAAAGAAGATTATATAACAATACAAAGTTACCATGTTTTTCCATATCTGTCAATGGTCATTTCTTTTAAAAAGTTCAGTTAATTTTTTTTTAACTGTTCCAACAAAATATGAAACACCTCCAAACAGTGAATAATTTTTAACTGTCATTTAAAAATATTAAAACCAATAAAAATTCACAATACACTGAGACAAGCAAGTTTGGTTAAGTTTGCTCTTATAGGTTCTAAAAAATAATTATCACTGAAACATCTTAAACCTAAACACAAATGGCATAAATTATAAGACTTGCTTTTCCCTTACACATTTGAATAAATACCCGTATTTAAATACAAAAAAGAAAGAAAAAAAGAAGAAAAAACCCAACTAATCTGGTCTAAAATATTGTATGATGTTGATATGAGATAAAACATTTTACCTCTACTTGGTAAGGCAGGAATATGCAGCTAGCCAGATTTCCAGCGATACCACTAGCCATGTAGATGATTGTCATTCTAATAGCTCCTGTCAGTTTCTCCATGTCTCTCATTACCAGCATCTGAAAGGCTATCGTGATGATCAGGTGAAACAACCTGAGAAAGAAAGTAATCTTTATTTAACAAAAATGAACACAAGATCTGCCAAAGCATCAAGAAAAACAGAATAACTGGCTACAAAGTGCTGCTAGGAAGCAGAGTCAGCCTTAAGCCAATTGGGTCCCATGCTAGGATAATCTAGTCTATTAAAATACACCTGTGACATCACTCTAATGTTTCAAGGCTCCATTATTTTTCAGGAATGGAGCGAGCGATGATTCAATAACTCTCCATTACTAAGACACTTATTTACATTATAAACACAAATTCATTTTTAGCAGGACCCTGGACTCGTACGAACACATTATAAGAGCGACCTGCGCCTTATCTGCTTTGGCCACAGTTCTCTCCTATGAGATAATCAAAATTTAGAGCTTATAAATAGATAGGCGTGCTTTTCTATGGAA
>JAULBS010063468.1:0-22737 GCA_032355785.1 Symmetromphalus regularis | reverse complement strand
GAATTATATAGTCACAAAAACAACTGCTGCATCTCATAGAGAGCCTCGTTCTCATTCTTTTCCTTCTGAATCTCTTCCTTCAGCATCTGTTCCGAGGACTGCAATAACAGAAATAAGTACATTAAGAGAATTATATAGTCACAAAAACAACTGCTGCATCTCATAGAGAGCCTCGTTCTCATTCTTTTCCTTCTGAATCTCTTCTTCAGCATCTGTTCCGAGGCCTGCAATAATTATCAGTTATTCACTGCTCATTCGGGCAACATCATGTTTTATGAACGAAGAAACTGATATTGACCTCGGCCTTCGACCTTGGTCAATATGAGTTTCTTTGGTCCATAAAACATGATGTTGCTCGAGTAAGCGGTCAGATACTGTTATATTACATAATGCTGATTAATTACTTGAGTAAACTCATACGGTGCTATATATTTATTTTCTTGCACACTGGACAATTTCTACATATACCGTAAATAATGACGTTATCTTTGTAATGTTATAAAACAAAGATGACGATGGCAGAAACCTGTGACAAATTAATGAACTTTGAATGATGTGACATAATCATGCGGTCAATATCTCTTTTGATGGACCGGCAACACAAATATCACAAAATACAGGCAGTCATGTGACCAGTTTTCGGCCAACGAAATATATTTTCATTATGTAATAATAGAAATAAGTACATTAACAGAAATAGAATAACCAAAACACAACATGCCCACATGCTGGCATGTACATTAACTTGCAGCTGTGGCCTGAATGACCAAACAACACGTAACAATATAAGATATATAACTGAATAAGAAAATAAAAACAAACCTGATTAGATCTGAAGAAACAGATGTTCTGAGAATTTACATTTTGAAGGAATATATATTTACCAGTTTGTTCTGAAAATTGGAATTTTCTTCTCGCAGAAGCTGTTGAACATTGGCAGAATCTTCTTTAATTTTCTTCTTTTCTTCTCTTTCCTGAAATATTATAATTCATTATTTATTAATTAATCCTCACTATACAAAAAAAAAACAGAGAGCAGATTCTTTGATATCCCTGAAAAAAAAACTCAGATCTAGAAATTAACAGTCAGTGACAAAGTTAATCTTGTCAGGTATTTTGTCTGATATTTTTGTTTAATTTGAAGTGAAAATCAGCATTTCTATGCAAAATCAACTTAATGCAGTTTGTTTGTAAGGCAGAAATTGGACAAAACAAAATAATAAAAAGTATACACTATATTTCTTAAGCTGTATCTCTTTTTAAATTGTACCTAATAAACTGGCTAATATCGGACATTTTCATTAATTAATTATTTCTAGTGTTTGTTCATTTATAATTGTGGCATTTCGTTTACAGTAGGAAAAAGAAATCCACATTACACAGGTTACTCTTTTTTTATTATCAGTAAGATGCAGGGGTTTTATATATATATTATTCAAATTAGACATTAACAAGAAATACTAACTAGTTTTATCTGTGAATCGAATCCATCCACTTTATTCTGTAGCTCTAACTTCTGAGTGATTAAAATCTCCCTGGCCTCTTCTAAAGTTGAAACTTCCTGTAAATATTCAAACATAATTTATAAAACAAAACAAATTGTTTTTAACCATATAGATCAAACAGCAATACTATGTTAAAATATTAGTAAAACAAGTTAACATATTTGAAATACAGATTGTAGATTTAGTCTATATGGTAATATGGTGAGGTATATAATAAATTTTACAAATTCAAATTATTAAAAGAATGAAAGAGAAATCAGTTAAGAAAAATCCAGTAATAATGAACATACTATATACCGACAGATGCTTGTGCAGGAATAATTTGTCATGATATGGGTTTAACTTTTACATCATACATTAATTAATATGATCAAAACTCACCTGTTGTCTTTCTGACTTTTCAGTCTCAAGAGCTTTCTTATAGTTTTCTCGATCTCTTTCAAATGATTCGTTTGCCTGTACTGCTTCATGATAATGTTTTTTCAATTCTGATAATTCTTCTTCAAAAGCCTCCTGCAAACATTAAAGTGATTATTTCTGTTAAAAAAATTAATCTCCATACAAAGAAAATTAAATGAATGTATGACATCATTATTGCCCTACTAGCAGGTTTTATAAAAACATTACTTTAAAAATAATCATTAAATACAGAATACATGTATTATTTTTATTTATATCAGATAGATATGAAATTTTTAATCCCACACTGTAAGAATATAAAAAACATTCAAATATATTATCATCTTGTTTAAAATAAGTAATCATAAAAAAGCATTGTAACACACTTCAAACCTTTAGTTTTTTCAGTTCATCTCTAGATGATACAGCTTCCTTGAGTTCATTGTCTAGTGTCAGCATCTGTGTATTCATTGCATTTCGAACCTGCAACAAGTAAAGAAAACCATTTAAAATACACACCACCTCTAACATTAATTTTGTGTTGTTTTGTGTTAAACTGCATATTAGCACATAGTCATCAGTTAAAAACAGTAAGGGCCCATTTCTCGTCGACAGTTCAACATCGATTCTTAGTTTAAACTGTGTCCATGCGTGTTAAAATAATGGGTTGAACTGTAGATCATGGCTGAACCATCAACGAGAAACTGGGCATAAGAGTAATACTTCTTTTTTGGTTTGGTTTGTTTTAATGACACCTCTAGAGCACACTAATTTATTAATCATCAGCTATTGGATGTCAAACATGTGGTTATTTTGACACATAGCAGTAGCTATGAATATAAGTCAGAGAGGGGTCCAGGGGATCCGGACACCTCCTTCTCACACTTTAATAAAATAAAATAAATTATATTTATTTTCCAAGTGGAAGGATGTGAAAATGAACCATTTTTCCCCAGTCCTATTCACCCATCATATTTGGACCCCCTCCTTTCAGAAATCCTGCATCCGCACCTGCACTGTCAAATATTAGCCAGGTTCCTATGGGTTCTCAACCATTGTCATCAGACTGAGTGATGTTCTACTACTTGACCAATGAGGATCCACAAACGGTAATACATTTATCAATAATTTACAACAAAGATAACCACTGTAACAAAAGTAAACTTAAAATGTCAAAATAATACAAATATCAAAAACCAAATTTCATTTATATTAAACCTATTCCAAGTAGAAAGAAGAAGTGGGTTTTCTAAAACACTTTTCAGTACATTTATTCCGCAGCTATTTATAGTATATAGCATACAAAGGAAAATGCTGAGGTCATATACTCAGTTAGGTTACTTTTTATTAGAATAAAAAAAGGTCTTTTATATATTTACCACAGACAAGATGGCATATACCATGTTATTTTATATTCCAGTCATGGACAATTGGAATGAGAAAGAATGAGGACAGAAACATGTTTGTATATTAAATGTGCCAACCAAAAATAGTTTTATATACCTATCATGGACCACTGGTTGGAACAAGAAATTGTCAGATGCAAGTAAAATGCCAAAGGAGGACAGAGGTATTTTTGTATAGTAATTGTCAAACCTCGGACAGTTCCTCAAATGAGTTGTTCAGATCCCGTTCTCTTTGCTCCAACTTGCTGATCTCCTCACTTTTCCGACGCAGTGTTTCCTCCAGCTGTCCTACTGAAGACTTGGTATCACTTAACTCCTCTTCCAGCGAGCTCACTTTGCTGTTGAAATTCTAAACAAAATAATTTATAACAGTTGAAAAACATATTTGCAACATTTAACAGAAAAAGAAAAGAACTTAATTTTCTTTACTGATATAGTAGTTCGTTGTTTAATGTTTAGAAGTTGTTATTAGGAATCAAATACACGATATGTGACCACTGTGAGCAAAGCCTTGACCACACCTCTAGCATTCCACCAGTGAGCTAGGTTTAAGTCTCCTCTAAAATAACCATGTCTTTATATAATGGATGAATACAAATTATTCTCTGAAGCTCACCTCAACCTGAGTTTGTAGATTAGAAATCTCCTTTAGAATAACCGTGTCTCTATATAATGGATGAATACAAATTATTCTTTGAAGCTCACCTCAACCTGAGTTTGTAGATTAGAAATCTTCTTTAGAATAACCGTGTCTTTATATAATAGATGAATACAAATTATTCTTTGAAGCTCACCTCAATCTGAGTTTGTAGATTAGAAATCTCCTTTAGAATAACCTTGTCTTTATATAATGGATGAATACAAATTATTCTTTGAAGCTCACCTCAACCTGAGTTTGTAGATTAGAAATCTCTTGGTTCTTTCCTTCAACATTTTCACTAAGGTCTGCTTCCAGTTTTGTTTTTTCATTTGTCTGTAAATTCATATCACATGTTGTAAAGTTATAGTGTTACTTAAATATAATAATATAGATGTGTGTGGCACAATCTAATACATGAATCACAATAACGTTTTTACTCGTCAGTCATTGATTAACAATACCAGAGCAATTATTTAATCTGAGGCAATTTGATGTTACACACATATTTACAGCGCTAATGTTTCATGGTGGTTATTGTCTACGCCATCGTGAATTCTACAGTGAAAAGTGGCTTGCAGCATCACTGTACTGCCATCATACAACTATTAATATATTAAACAGTGTTTGTTTTCTTGAAACTGCAATCACAATACCATATCAAAATTATTTACAGATGGCGATTAAGTACGATTGCAACATTTTCTATATTTAAGGTCTGTATTTATGACACTTTATTTATAATTACAATAAACCACCAAAAATATTACTTTTTTATTAGCAGCAAGAGGACTTTTACAGATGAAATTGTGGTTAGTTTTGAATTGTATACCATATTGTTTCTATTTATAGCACCTGGGCACGATATAAAATGAAAAAAGGGTTGTGCTAATTAGATTACTAGACAATTTGTAAAACGTATCAAAAAAATGCTCTGCACCCAGTGGGAACATTTTACACGTACACCAGCAGAAAAAAGATCTTTTCACAGGAGATTTAGAAAACACTTATTTCAGGCAAAAAATGGCGTCTTGTTCAAAAACATCATGGGCCACATTTACGAAGTCTGTTTTTCTCTTACACACATGTAACTAAAGGTCGGTAATTGAAAGGGCATTTGGAATATGGAAACGATGTTTTCCATGTGTTGAATTACGTACTCAGCTGATATGTTTACGGATTATATGTTACTCATTGCAAGTTGGCAGTAGAGTATAAGGCAGTTTTATTATTTAAGGGTGCCATTTCTTATGAAAATGTGGAGGTTTATATTGGGGGGGACGCTATAAATAGAAGCAATATGCTATTTGTGTTTTGTCTGATGATATTTATATAATACACCTATGTACATGAGTCACTCCACTGGTTATGGAGTGTTCAACTAATGAATAAAGATATTTAATTAAACTCAGATTACCTGAAGCACAACCTGGTCTTGCAATTCAGATGTCAGCTTTTCCAGTTCTTCCTTCCTTCTTTCAAGTTCCTCAGTTCTCTTCTCCAGGTTAGATTTCTATAATGATATACAGCATACAGTTTACAAATACTGACAACAAAACAAAAACGTATAACACAACATAATGAGGGGCACTATTCTAGTTGTTAGGACCCTATTTAAGATGACTAAATTCTAGAACTGAAAAAAAAAGCTCTTTTAATAAGTTTGTTTTTCAACATCTACACAAGCTGCATGAAGACAATTTTACTAAACTATTGATTTTCTATCAAAAGATAAAACATGTGAGTCAGACAAAATGGATTTTTACAAATGAACAAAATTTGTACAGGACAGAGTTTGTGACAGATTAGCCTGTCAAACAGAATTAGAAGATTCATTGTAAAATTTAAGTAACAGTGAAATAAATACGAAAATGAAGCACTATAGGGTATAAAATGAACTACATCAATAAGACAAGTTCCTTAATTCAATGACAGTTCAGTTGAGGTGCTAACATTCGAATACCAATACACAGTGTCTACTCACCTTTTCTGATAATTCTGCAATAGTGTCTTCTTTAGCTTTCTCACTCTCCTGCAGTGAGAAGAGGCAAATGATAAATCTACTAAATCAAATTAAAAACCAAATCTTTTGGAAAATAATTTGACTAAACAAAGTAACTCATAAATAGTAAAAGGTTTTGTCCTAGTCAAAAAGAGCAACATTCTGGGATCTTAGTGATGTCATTAGATGATTGCCCAACACATTTTCAAAATCTACAATACTTTTGAATCTGCGACTCATCAAATTTCAGTTTTAGACTACCTCGTAAAATATCATTGAGTAAATTTGAATATTTATTTAACTTTTCTGTTGGAAATAAAGCAGTGAGAAGATTGATAATACCAGAGTTTTAGTGAGTTGTTCTTCGGTACTCGTTAGTTTCTGCTTCAATTCATTGTCCTTCTGTTTAGACTCAGAGTGTAGTTGGTTTAATTCTGACTCATGTTTAGACTGTAAACAAACATTTCACAAATCATAGCAGACAGGTAATACAAAATTCACATTCTCATATTGTGCACTTTAATCACAGATGAAAATGGCATCTGCTCAAAAGTCTTGGAAGTGAAGTTTTACTAATACGTCAGTTGTTTTGAAAATCACTTGCTTTTTGTTGTATTTTTAAAAAACAGAAACACTACAAAAAATCCATAACTGTCGATGTTTTTCATCTCATTTTAAGACTTTAAATTCTAACAATAAATTATTAAATTTGGATAAATTGCTCAACTTCTAAGTTGACGTGTTTGTAGATCACAAAAAGAAATTACTTCTTTCCTTTCTCATGGCCTACTGTTTTAAATTGTTTTCTTCATACTGATCCTTAAGGGTCACATAATAAGATGGAAGACAGTAAAAATTCTATAATTTATCACTTTATAAAGTAAATTTAATTCCAATATAAGTTAATTATTAATTAAGTCAGAGTTACCTTTTCTTCGTCTAAGCTCTTCTTCATAGCACTGGCCTCCACCTTCACTGTTTGAAGCTTGCTAATGTATTCAGAGAGCTCCGTTTCGATGGAAATTTTACTTTCAAGCAATTTCTTTTTCTCTTCAGACAGTATCTCCATCTAGGCACAAAATATACCACTATATTTTGTTTTCTATTTCTTGTACTGAGGATCATTGATGCTCGCCAACAAAACAATTTTTACAGTTTTTCTTATCTGTATTTTACAAAGTTTATTTCTACAATAATGTTCTTTTTAACTATTTAAACATTTAAAGCAATAAATTGCCAAGAATCAGTAGTTATTTTTATTGGAACAATTTAAATTAAATTATTTTGGTATGCACAAAGTAACGAGGGATCTAGGAGAAATAACTGATTACCTGTTGTCTTAAATTCTCTTTGTTTTTATTGTTTTCCTCTTTTTCATTTTCCAATCTATCTTTAAGATTGGATATTTCGTTGGAATAACTTTCTTTGGCCTGAAATTGAGAGTTGATGAAAATTATTGGCAAACCAACAATATGCATAGTATCTGCTTACCAGTTACAAATACCCATGCCCACATAATAATATCTACATAAACAAATAGAAACTTCTGGTACATACATTAACTAATAACAAGTTAGTACAAAAGAAATAAACCAAAGTCAGCTATTGGGTGTCACATTGTAGTAAAGAAATAAAAGAATAAAACTAGTTTTAAACTCAATTACATCAACCTATACATATACAGTGAGACCTCGATAATCCGGATGGTATCATTTTTCCGAAATGTGTCGTATTAACGAATTTCCGTACTACTGAAACATTTGGAGTAATCTCTCTTGAAAAATAAATGCAGAAAAAAACTATGAACAGAAATATAAGCATTTTATTTAGTTCAAATTGTATTAACTCACTTTATTGTTGGTTCAAACAATGTTTATTTACGTTTTAACTTTGGGATCAGCCACCAGGCTCATTATTGAGTGAACATGAACACAATTTTCAATTAATTTTAATGTTATTTACTTCTCACCTTCTAAAATATAATACACCAAACCTTAATTAACTGTTGCTAAGATAAAGAAAACATTAAAACTACAGTTGTTAACTAGCACTCCTACAATAAGCACCCGATAAGCGTTAAGAAAACAGTAGAACGAAACCCATTGTAGCCATGTTGGCTCGCGTCGATTACTCAAATTGTCAACAGTGACATTTCTGTTCTGTTTGATACTAGAAATCAGTGGTGTACATATTTTCTTTATTTAGCACACATTGTTTTGGATTATGACCGTCTGGTTCCGGAAACCGAATTTCCGGATTAACTGACACATTTACAGTGTGGAAGTTTTGTTTTATTGAATGACCGTCCATAAGGCGGTGTTTTCGGATTACTGGATTCCAGATAAATGAGGTCTCACGGTACAGTCAAACCCGCCTTTGCGGCCACCTCTATAAGGACTTTCAAAATGCCACCTTAACACTGCAAACCGATTGCGTTAACACTGGAACAGAGGGTAGATTTTATTAAAAAGGCAGAGAAAGACAAATTAAGTGCTAGAAAAATTGCTGAACATTTTGGAGTTGGAAGAACACAGATTGATGGGATTTTAAAGAGAAAAGCGGAGGTGTTGGCAGATTATGACAACAATCAGATCCCTGACAGAAAAAAACTGAAAAAAGTGACAAGGAATGAGGACATCAACATGTCAGTTTGGAAATAGTTCCAAGAAGGCACTGCTCGTAGGATAAATATCAACAGTCCGCTAATTATGGAGATGGCATTAAAGTTTGCTGAAGATTTAGGAGTGGAGAGTTTCAAAGCATCAAATGGTTGGCTGGATTCATTCACACATAGGCACAATATCGTCACAGGTACACTAAGTGGGGAGCATGGTGATCTTCAACTGGAGCAGACCAACTTTGGAACTTCTAGACAACTTTGAGCCATCACAGTCAGAAGAAGAGGATGTTAATAGTGATGAAGAAAGTGTGAGTACTACCACTGTGAGTTTGCTGGTAGATGCTGAACAATGTGTTCATAAGTTAAAAGAATTTGGACTCTTCCACTGGAAATGTGATATTGTAACTGCTGTAATGGAACTTCAGGAAAGTGTGTCAAATATGCGAGTTGAAAATATGTGCAAGTAGAGCAAGATAAGTGATTTCTTTAGTGAGTGAACAATAAAGAATTATCATTGACTTTCATTTGAAGAACAGTGCTCTATTATCATATTGTTTCTTAAATGTATTTTTCACATAATAAAATTAAATATGGTTGAGTATTTTGTTTATAATTACGTTTTTGTGTATGTGTATGGATCCTTGACAGTTCTAAGACAAATATATATATTTTTAATTCCGGACCTATACCCGTCTTGTATATGGCAGCCACTTTAGGCCTGATCCCGTGAGTGGCCGTCATTGACAGGTTTGTCTGTATATACACTGTTTAACTGGAAACAAGATGCATGTCATTTTTTAAACCTGAATTACGACACATAACAGATACCTAGCCTTCTATAATATAAAATGTATGTTCATAAAAACTGCTACAAATAATTTTTACACCATTTAAAAGAAAATAATAACATCTACAGCAGGTGCAATCTCAGCCTAAAATAATAAACTTAGCATTTACCGCAAGACAGCTAAACCTGAAACAGTATGTAAACCTAAACAAACATTCATCCTGTCATTACCACAGAAAATGTAACAAACATTCATCCTGGCATTACCACAGAAAATGTAACAAACATTCATCCTGGCATTACCACAGAAAATGTAACAAACATTCATCCGGGCATTACCACAGAAAATGTAACAAACATTCATCCCGTTATTACCACAGAAAATGTAACAAACATTCATCCTGGCATTACCACAGAAAATATAACAAAAATTCATCCTGGCATTACCACAGAAAATGTAACTCCCATGTCATGAGATTTGTACATTAAATAAAAACACAACAGGATAGAAACTACTGCACTGAGTTGCAAGGCATTTTGTAAAACTTTTGTAATAAATCTGAAGATGAACAATCACAATTTGTCTATGCAGGTGAAAAGAAGAACATACAAACACACTCAAATACTACCTACCTTTTCAAATTCCTTTTCCACTTCTCCCAACTTGTTTCTTGTTGACTCTAGCTCTGACTTCGTGGTTTCCAGTTGAGAACTGGTGCTTTTCAGAAGACCATCTTTTTCCCCTAACTGTGCTTGCTGTAATAATAAAAACTAATTTAAAACAGTTACACTACTAAAGTTATTGCTGACTGCTTTACTTCTACAATTTCCAGGTTGCAAATTCTTCAAAATATTTTTTTTCTCATTTACCTCTTATTAGTAGGCCTGTAATGAAAGTGTGGTTGGTGTTCAATTTTCAACGGCTGTGTGCAGTTTATTCCTAATATATTTAAAATGACATTTGTATATGGACTGGTAATATAAAAAGTCTAGTAACTAACTATAATTTCAGGAATGGTTATAGTAAAAGATAGATGGGAAAGGTTTGAGTATGATATGAATGCACAAATGCTGCAATCATAAATAATATACAAACAATATTCATGGCTCTCACTACACATTATGTAAAGCTTGTCATCTAAAGATCATTCATAACTCAACATTTTCCCATTTCTACAGTGTAAGCACTCTAAAAATAGTACTTTCTGTACAAATAGGTCATTGTCAGCAAGTTCCTAATTGTAAGTAAATTTATTAAAATGAAATAATACAATATTCTTTTTATGTACTTTTGACGATTATAGACACCGCTCAGCACATTCATAACTTGCCTGCTGTTCTATCTTGATCTGCAAACTCTGTTTGTCAGAATTCAGCTGTCCAACAACCTCCTTGAGAGATGCGGCTTCACTGGAATGTGTTTTAATTGCCTGGAAATACAGGAAAAAACACTAAGTACATTTTAATTAACTTGTTTTAATGAACAAATAAAATACAAATTTGATAAATTAACAGAACAAACAAAACTGGGAAAGATATCAAAACTATATTTCACTTTCAAATTTTTTGTGTTTATTTTATTAATTGTAAAACAGTATGGCCTACAACTGTGAAAAGAAAAATGACTGAAAACTTTTTAACAAGAGGATGGAAAAACAGTATTGTATAAATATGTTCCTAAGTTATTCAGTTGTGGATAAGGTCAGTTTAGGTAGTGGGCAAATTATTTAAATGAAAACAGAGAATGTCACAAATAGCAGAAATGAACAGTCTATGTTTTAGAGAATGACATAATTCTCAATATTAACAATTCAAACTAACATCATATTTATAACATTATACAGTTTGTGTGTTGAGCAAAGGTGAACTTTCACATTTTTAAAGTCATATCCCTGATAAAGGAAAAGGAAAACATAACTCACATTTTCCAAATTTTGTTCAATTTTAGATAATTCAGCTTTTGTTTCATTTAAAGATTTCTGAGTAGCTGATAGATTGTTCTCCAACTCCTTCTTTCCGGCATCTAACTGACTGATGTCTTCCTTCTGCAGAGTAAACACAAATACATGATAAATTTTCACACTCAGTATTATGTCAAGCAGGCTGTACATATGTCATGTACTCTTTCCATGAATTTCCCACGACATTTCCAAGTGAAAAAGCAGATTTCCCTGAAATGATTTCAATAAAGTGCACAGACAATATTTTGAATACTCATCACATCATAAGTCAAACTACATGTGGCATTAATACCGGATGGTTTTCTCAAGTACCAGATTTTAATAAAGGGAGAATAAAGGGATATTTTTTCTTCTTTATCTGTTACAAGAATACACAAATCAAGAGAAAACAAGAAACAATAAAAGAAGTATTAGGAGTCTGACCTTTTCAGCGAGTTCTCTCTCTATGGTTGTGCACTGAATGAACAACTGTGAAAACTTTTCTCCTTGATCCTTCACACGTGTTTCCAACTCCACAATCTTCTCCTTCTTAACAGAAACCTCACCGTGAGTCTGTAACAAACATGGTCATATATTTACAAAAACTTCTCAAAGGGCTATTCAACAGCAGGACTAGGACAGCAGCAAAAGTAAGAGTAAGGGGGTGGGAGGTAATCACTGACAGCCCAGTCATTTACCAAAATTTCTTTTCCATATAAATATCCTTTTAAGTAACATTTTTAGCCCTACTCCCCTCTCCCCATAATCCACAAGAATTGTGTTTTTTTGCTACTGCCACCCCCACCAACATTCTCAAGTACTAAAGAAAGTAGGTTTATCTATATCCCAGGTGAGGCAGTGCTCATTATTAATATATAGTGGGATGGTTAAATTGTCTAATGCTTCTCTCATGCTATTATTTTTACAATAGCTCTAAACTAATGTTTTACTGACTCGGCTCTACGATAACACTTTAATGTAAGCTTTATTTTGGGTCAAATGTAATACAGGCTTATATTCTTCACATACTTTTTCCACAATTCTCAATGGACCCATGTACAGTTAAAGCTATTTTCCGTTCCAACCAGTGGTCGACAACTGGTTCATCAAAGGCCGTGGTATGTGATGGTGCATAAGATAAGATAAAAGATCCGTTGCTGCTTATTGGAAAGAGTAGTCTATGTGGCAGCAGCAAGTTTCCTTTAAATAAATATATCAGAATGATCATATGATTGACGTTCAATAGTCAGTGATAAGATAAAAATCAATGTGCTCAAGAGGTGTCATTAAATAAAAGCAAACTCTACTTTACTTTTTGTTTCCACAAATAAATTTATACCTGTTCTAGCTGTTGTCTCACTTTAGCAAGTTCTGCATTCTTCTCAGTTGCAAAGTTCTCATGTGTTTTGATATGATTTTCAAGATCCACTCTCTGACTTGATTTACTTGCCTCCGCAGCAAGAAGCAATTCATTCTGAAATAAAACATACATGGAATTGAATTAAAAAAATACTTCTATTTATGTACTATTAATGAAAAGAAAGTTTATTTCCTGCTATTTTGGTCAAGTTTAAAGAACAAGAATTTCACTGAAAATAATAACTTGAGGACAGTATCTTTAGCTATGATTAATGTAATTATACTATATAAAATTAATTTTTAAAAATAAAACTACATAAAAAAATTTAAAATTTAATTAAACTTAAATTAATAAAATAATAAAACATGCAAATAGATCCAAACAACACAGTGACTAAGATTTTACTGACCCAGTACTTACAGCCTGTTAAAATATTATTATAATTTGTTACAGTTGACCAAAATACAAATTGATAAACAATGTAAATAACATGAAATAAATGACATCACAACATAAAAGAAAAAATCTGTTATGTGTATAATCATTATAATTGTGTATATTAAATAAATTGTTTAAAAGGTATAAATAGCTAAAACATCAGTGAAAACCTAATGTAGACCTGAACATAAAAAGAGAGAAAAGTAACCCTATATCTTGTCTTCTAGCAATGTTTATACAAGACGTCAAGCTGTTGATGGAGCGGGATGTAGCTCAAATGGTAGCGTGTCTGCCTGTGAACCAATCGCTTGTCGGATCAATCCTTCTCAGTGGACCCATGTGCAATTTGGGCTATTTTCCATTCCAACCAGTAGTCCAAAACTATTTCATCAAAGGTCGTGGTATGTGCTGTTTCGTCTGTGGGGCAGTGTATATAAACGACACCTTGCTGCTTATCAGAAAGAGTAGCCTATGTGGCGGCAGCGGGTTTCTTCTAAATAAATGTCAGAATAACCATATGATTGACATCCAATAGCCGATAAGATAAAAATCAATGTGTTTATGAGGCATTGTTAAATAAAACAAACATTTCACTTCAAGCTGTTGATCAGTTTTACCGGTAACTGGAGTAAAGTAATACAACTCAAACAATGACCACAGAACACCTTAGTAGTGAGATCTCCTTCCAGTTGCTGGTTCTTCTGCATCAGCGTGGTCAGCTTCTCCGACTTCTCATCCACAGAGGCCTGCAGTTTCTGCTCCTTGTCCTGCAGGGCTTGTAACTGACCCCTGAACTCCTGAATTTGTTTGTGAAGTGCTTCCTGCTTCTCTTCACTCTCTGATGTTTGCGTCTGTAAGCTATATTGAAGATTTGAGACTTTCTCTTGTAAATTTGTCTGAAAATTAAGTTATTAATATTATAAAATAATTTTTTGAATTACTTTGAAGAATTATTGTTTCAAACTTTCTTTTGCAAACTTGTCTAAAAATGTTATTATTTATAAGTTACACCAAATTTTAAAGGAGTAAATTTGTAGCATTATGGCTCACAATGCAAGGTACTGGGTATGAACTTCAATTTCAAACTATGTAGGCAAGTGGTATTATAAATAATCTCAATGATATTCCAAAATAGAAATACGAGTAAATCTGTTCATTTTATTAAAAAAAACATATTTATCTGAAACCAGTGCAGGATGAATAGCAAGACAGACAAATGTGTTTCTTTAAATATTATGTAACCAGTAATCAGAAACAAGTCAAAGCAATGGTCAAACAAACACATAAGAAAAACAGATCTCCTTGCAGGATCAAGTCAACTGATGTGAAATGAAATATTTATACTGGTATTAATCTTGATAAATATATATTTGAAATCAATCTGGTTATATTAATTTGACAACACCACCCGACAGAATATGAAATAATATGTAGGTAAATATTGTTCTTTGAAACACACATGGTCATAAGTGACAGTTGGTTAATTCTAAGAAAATTGTGATTCCACATTTTACTATTACTGAAAATCTGAAATGTTTTATAATTTCTATAACCAATCATTAGGTTAGAGAAATTACATTGAAATTTACAAATTTTAGTATCAGTCAAACATTCAATCTTGCTACTAATTTTCTCAACACTTCAGAAATGCCACTTACAGCCTTGTGTTTCTCAAGAGAAAATATTTTTATGACAGTGTTTTTCAACATGTTCAGATTTAATTCAGTTGTATCAGTTTTATCTCAGTCTGAACTCAGTTTTATCTCAATTTTATCTCAGTTTTATTTGTTTATTCAGTTTTAACTCAGTACTATTTCAGTTTCAATTAATTTTTTATCTCACTTTTAACTGTTTTATCTCAAATTCAAACTGTTTGATCTCAATTTTAACTGTTTTATCTCAAATTCAAACTCAGTTTTATCTCAATTTTAAATGAGTACTTACATTCTCCTGCTTTAGCTGATTGAGAGCTGCATCAACTCCTTCACCAGCTTCTATCTAAAAATACAATTTAATGTTATATTAATTAATTAATCAGATAATTCACATAATGAAAAAAATACAGTCATACCAGTGTGATTTTGGTGTTATATCGAGTTGGCGGTAAAGTGAGGGTGCCAAGGATGGGCCAGTAAAACTTTTTTTTTCATATTTATTAAATATACATTTTGTTTAAAATGAAAATAAACAAAAACAAGGTAACAAGATAAACATCAAGTTTTCTCACACTTTGATCATCAGTGAGATTGGTGAATGTCTTTGTTTAAAATGAAAATAAACAAAAACAAGGTAACAACTTGAAGGTAACAGTTTCCTCACACTTTGATCATCAGTGAGATAAGAGAATGTCTTTGTTTGTTGGTTTATTTATTAACCGCGAATAATACTTGATTACACTAAAACAACTGACGTTACGCATTTATCCAAGAATTACCAATCAAATGCACCAATTAAATTATTGTCACGTGATCATCACAGTGGCTTTTTGTCTTGTACCGCTACTTCTTTGAACTGCAGAATCACTGCACTGACAACTAACACAGTTGTGTTGTCAATCATTAGACAATAACAAAAGTAATAACTCCTGATGAGCTTAATTACGGCCAATGTACTCCTGTCGAGCCACTTGATTACAACTAATTGAAGCATAGAATCGAGGAGAGTGTAACATATAAAATGCATTTTGTTCAAGAACATGTTTGGCAGATGGCGGATAGCAAGTGTGGCGCTAAATAGAGGGAATTAACAAAGAAAACAAATGGTACTTGGAAAAAAGTTGGTGATACGAGAGGTTGGCGTGTCAAACTTGTATCTGCAGCGCCACATATACAAAAGAAAGCTATTTTCATCACTTTTCTTTTTCTTTAGCAGTAAGGGTCTTTTACATATTATCCAAATTTCTACAAAGGTCAGCAAATACCACAGCCATTAATATATGCACCACTGTTTGGAACAGAACAAAATTGAAACAGTAATTACTGAATTTAAACACATTTAAAAAAATCTAATAGTTAAATATGAATTACCTTTGCAAACAAATCTCCTCTTTCACTTTCCAGCCTCTGTAATTCATTCTTGTTGCTCTCAATCAAAGTTTCTTGTTCTGTTATCTTCTGTTCTCTGTAAACATACATAAAAACTAATATAAAGAGTGTGTTCGGAGCATCTAATCTCCTTAATTTTGACATAACTATCAGATGAATATACTGATTTAAACTTTATTTATTAGCATTAAATCTAGAATGGTTTGTAAACATTCTTACATATCAGTATGATAGAAAAACATGTATATTAATTAACAAAATTGCTAATAAAGCACTGAAACAGAAATGAAATTGAGGCAAATAGTTCAAAACCAGAATATTACAAGTGATTTAGCATGAAGCCAAATAAGATAATAAGATATTAAATGTACATACTAAAGTAGAAATGAATAAGCAGATTCTTCTATAAATACCCGGTAGAAGTTAACCAGGATGGAGGAAAGAAAGGGGAAAAGAGTTACATCCAATTCAATTTCTTCAAAAATGTGGGACAGATTTAAAACAAAAACATTTTTAAACAATTATTCTTGAAGGTTATCTTACCGAGATTGACATTTTCTGATTTCTTCCTCTAGCTGTGCCTCTTTATCTCTGAGCTGAATTCTCACCTCATCGTTAGCTGCACTCTAAAGTTCAAACATAAACTCTTGAATGTATGAGCCAGCGAGTGAGAATAAAAACAAGTTAAAACATAAACTCATCAATGTATGAGCCAGCGAGTGAGAATAAAAACAAGTTAAAACATAAACTCATTAATGTATGAGCCAGCGAGTGAGAATAAAAACAAGTTAAAACATAAATCCATCAATGTATGAGCCAGCAAGTGAGAATAAAAACAAGTTAAAACATAAACTCATTAATGTATGAGCCAGCAAGTGAGAATAAAAACAAGTTAAAACATAAACTCTTGAATGTATGAGCCAGCGAGTGAGAATAAAAACAATTTAAAACATAAACTCATCAATGTATGAGCCAGCGAATGAGAATAAAAACAAGTTAAAACATAAACTCATCAATGTATGAGCCAGCGAGTGAGAATAAAAACAAGTAAGTTAAAACATAAACTCATCAATGTATGAGCCAGTGAGTGAGAATAAAAACAAGTAAGTTAAAACAAACTCTTGAATGTATGAGCCAGCGAATGAGAATAAAAACAAGTTAAAACATAAACTCATTAATGTATGAGCCAGCGAGTAAGAATAAAAACAAGTTAAAACATAAACTCATCAATGTATGAGCCAGCAAGTGCGAATAAAAACAAGTAAGTTAAAACAAACTCTTGAATGTATGAGCCAGCGAGTGAGAATAAAAACAAGTTAAAACATAAACTCATCAATGTATGAGCCAGTGAGTGAGAATAAAAACAAGTTAAAACAAACTCAGTGAATGTATGAGCCAGCGAGTGAGAATAAAAAGTTAAAACATAAACTCAGTGAATGTATGAGCCAGCGAGTGAGAATAAAAACAAGTTAAAATATAAACTCAGTGAATGTATGAGCCAGCGAGTGAGAATAAAAACAAGTTAAAACATAAACTCAGTGAATGTATGAGCCAGCGAGTGAGAATAAAAACAAACAGTAACAAGCAAAAGTATATGAAGTGAGTAATCAACAGCAAGTGATGGCAAGGGCAGGAATGTCTTGCTGATTTTATCATTCTAAACATATGAGGTAAAGAAAAATTAAAGTTAGGCTCAATTTCTTGTTGAACCTTGATTTAAAGCTAAACCTATTCCTAAACATGTGTAAATGCTGTTTGCACTATGAATTGAGAAATTATGCCTAGTTACGCAAGTGAAGTTAACAAACTTGAACTAACCTCATCTTGATACTGCTTGCTGACAGACAGCACCTGTGCATTGAGGTCATCCAGCTGGGAGTCCTTCGTCTCCAGACTAGCTTGTGTCTGTAAACAGAATCACATTTCATATGTAATAACAGAAAAACTCAACCTCCTGACCAGATTCAAATCATGACTTTCTGTCTGAGAGAATACAACTCTACCAACTGATTTAACATGAAGGGAAATTACAACAAATGTTCAAAATGGTTAGCTGATTCCACAGACCATTAAGCTGATTTAGAACTCTGAAATTAGTATATAATGCACATGAGCTCACTTTCTCAAGTTCCAGCTTGGTATCATTCAACTGCTGTTCTTTCTGATGTAGTAAATTCTGTGTTTCTGCTTTCAACTCAGACATCTCCTTCTGAAGACTTTCAAGACTACTCTCTCTTTCCTGCAGTTCTGTACGCATCTAAGATAAAATAAAATAATAATAATTTTTTTAAAAGTGAGTTTTGGTTTTCAAATGATTTCTGAAAAATTAAATTTTTCAACCTTATTGTCAGTTTAAAAAATTCTCTACTGTTTTAAGTCATATTTGATTAAAAAATTTCTTCACTGGACAAATGTCAGTCCGTTACAATTGTTTTAGATATTTGTTTTATTCGATTAAGTAATTAACCACTGGAAAATTGTCTAACTGAAGAGTTCACTTCAAATATTCTGGCAGTTACCATATGGGAAAGTGGTATAAGAAGTTAAATACAAAATATCACATTAATACAATACAAATATAATTAAAACAAAATAGACATCTTCACCTTGTTGAGTTCCTGCAGTGTTTCTGACAACTTCCCCATCTGTTGTTCACTCTCCTGTTCTGAAGAACTGATCTTTGCCTGCTTCTCGTCCAGTGTGGCCTGCAACTCTGCCAACCTACTCGACTTGTCCTGTAGCTGACTCTGTGTTGCATCTACCTTCTCTTGTAACTAAATCAAATATTACAAAGTTAATTAAATTAGAATCTGAAAAAAATATATTAATTCTGATAAGAATTCAATGGAACAAAAGTGAGTACTTTCTGCAATTTGTTTTACTGTAATGCAACTTGGCTCACGAAAAATCAAGAAAACTGCTTTTTAAAGAGAAATTATAAAATAATATTGATATGAAATGTATCAAGATTAATAACCATTATAATGACTCATACGCAACTGAATCCTGGTAAACTTAAACAAAACTTTCTGAGAAACAGAGTAAAAAAAAAAAAAAATTGACATGTACTAGTGTTGATATGACTACCAGTAGCAGGTAAAACAAAACGTACACAGATATTGTTTAAAAATGAGAAAAAGCAGTCATTTTGCAAAATGTACATTCAATAGTTAAAAAAACATGCATTACTTCAGTTTGTACATTAATTTTGTAGTTGATATTGAAGTTCTCACTTTTCCTATTTCCAGCTTGGTATCATTCAACTGCTGTTCTTGCTGATGTTGCAAATTCTGTGATTCAACTTTAAACTCGGACATCTCATTCTGAAGACTTTCAAGACAACCGTTTTTTTCTTGCAGTTCTGTACGCATCTAACATTTTAAAAAGTTTTTAAAATATTACACAAACAAATGATTCTTTTTAGACAATCAATACTAAAGTATGTAGATATTCTTTATAAACAACTGATCAAACAAAAACGAGTATTTCAGTGAAAAAGGAAACCACTCAAGATAAAAGTTTAAACTCTGAAGTCAAGGCTTAAACAAAAGGTTGTAGTATGTGCTGTACTGTTTGTGGGACGGTGCATATAAAAGACCCTTTGCTGCTTATCAGAATTAGTACCCTATGTGGTAGCAGCGGGTTTCCTCTAAATAAATGTTAGAATGACCATATGACTGATGCCAATAGCCGATGATAAGATAAAAATCAATGTGCTCTTAAGGCGTTGTTAAATAAAACAAATTTTACTTTTCAAGGCTAAAACTACGTGATGACTTTTAACACCATACAAAGTTCATGCTATTAAAACCGTTTAAGCTTTATGTCAAAATATTAATGTTTTATAAACTTAGTCTAAAAGGATTATAGTAACATACTCAGAATATTTAAAGTGGAATAAAAATGAGACAATATCAAAAAGACATCTTTACCTTGTTGAGTTCCTGCTGTGTTTCTGACAACTTCCCCATCTGTTGTTCACTCTCCTGTTCTGAAGAACTGATCTTTGCCTGCTTCTCGTCCAGTGTGGCCTGCAACTCTGCCAACCTACTCGACTTGTCCTGTAGCTGACTCTGTGTTGCATCTACCTTCTCTTGTAACTAAATCAAACATATTTAGTAAGGAATTTGTCTCTGACAAGAACACTATTTAACACACACATAGAATGTTTTAAAATTTATTGAGAAATGCTCTGGTTTAATGAGTTCATTTGAAGAACAGATCTGAAGAAGATCCCAATCACAATTCATAAAATAATTTCTTCACTTACATTTTAAACAAATTAAAATAAATTCTATTTTCCATGACTATATGTATACTATACACACTCTCTATGTAAGATTACAAACCTGTTTGACGTCTGCTTCAAATCGTGATGCTCTCTCCTCAGCACTGTTGAGCATGTTACGCAAGTTCTTCTTGTCTTCTTGATATAAAACTCCTTCCTGTCCCAGTTTCTCTGTCAGCTCATCCTTCTCAGCAAGCTTCGACTCCAATTCATCAAGCTGTCTGCTTATCTGCAGTTAAATGTATTATTCAGTGGTGGATCCAAGCATGAAACAATTTTTAACAGTATAACTCTCTTGAATCCCTTGCTGAACATCATTTGAATGACTTCAAGAAATAATGGATGCCAAATTCCACATGCTTGTGAAAGCAGTTTCAGGATGGTCACAATCACACTGGATTTGTGAAAATTAATATTCTGAGCAATCAATTACTATCCTATTTGGAAGCTTTAACAGAATTTACTACAAATACTGCAATATTATTGTATCCTAACAGAATATACAACAAATAATGCAATATCATTGTATCCTATTATTTGATAGTTCTACAGTAAATGCAGTATATTGGGAGAAATCAATAACAGATGTTCCTTAAATACCTGATTTTTCTGTTCTGCTAGTTCTCGAAGTTCCACATCCTTCTGTTGTAGAAGTGATGTCAAATGTTCAGAGCCAGAATCCTTCTCACTTAAAGCAGACTGAAGGCTGGAACATAATAATATTATATAGCAGAAGTCATTTAGCAAGTCTCAATCTTAGTACTACCACTGAACATATTCAGAGAAAACCAAACAATAATTGTCTATGATGTGTCAAATAGAGAAAGAATCATTCAAATTCAAGAGATCAATAGTTAAGTCTGAAATGATCCTTGGTCTCATTTTCAAATACAGAGTTGAAGGCATCAGAATTGAATTCAATGTTTTTGCACTATAAGTCATAACAAAAATCTTAAAACCTCAAATTGTACCAAAGTGAAAGGACAACAGAAAACCTGGCCAGTTAAACGTGTAAGATGTTTATCTAAAACATTAACTGAATTGTTGCTGATGTCATTAGCTCACTAGAGATGTATCTGTTGATTTAGTGCCAGGATAACATCTATGTACACAACCCTTTGTTTGTGGTTAGTTCACACGCATGCTTTTCATTCAGCAGTGCAAGACTTAAACACCACAGCGTGGTCATCTAATTAATATTCAATACTTTGTAATTTTTAATTGATTAAACATTTCTCTTTCCCTCTCTTTCAAATAATTATAAAACATTTCTCTTTTCCCCCTTTCAAATAATTATAAAACATTTCTCTTTCCCTCTCTTTCAAATAATTATAAAACATTTCTCTTTCCCTCTCTTTCAAATAATTATAACACATTTCTCTTTCCCTACCTTTCAAATAATTATAAAACATTTCTCTTCCCCCACTTTCAAATAATTATAAAACATTTCTCTTTCCCGCCTTTTCAATTATAAAACATTTCTTTCCCTCTTTCAAATAATTATAAAAAAATTATCTTTCCGTCCCTTTCAAATAATTATAAAACATTCCTCTTTCCCTTTCAAATAATTATAAAACATTTCTCTTTCCCACCCTTTCAAATACTTATAAAACATTTCTATTTCTCCCCTTTTCAAGTAATTATAAAACTTTTCTCTTTCCCTCCCTTTCAAATAATTATAAAAAAAAAATTCCCCTCCCTTTCAAATAATTATAAAACATTTCTCTTTCCCTCCCTTTCAAATAATTATAAAACATTCCTCTTTCCCTCTTTCAAATAATTATAAAACATTTCTCTTTCCCTCTTTCAAATAATTATAAAAAATTTCTCTTTCCCTCCCTTTCAAATAATTATAAAACATTCCTCTTTCCCTTTCAAATAATTATAAAACATTTCTCTTTCCCTTCTTTTATAAGTGTGTTACTTAAAATGGATCTGTTACCATTATACCAAAGTGTACCGGCTTATGAAAACTGAAAGTACGGCTTGTAATTTTAAAAATCATTTCAAATGCGTACCTGAAATAAAGTTATTTTAATTATTTTCTACATACAAAACAAAGTGGTTTATTGTACCTATATGCCGCCTGTTAATTTTGAATAAAAACAGAGCAGCTATTCTGACCATTACAATGATTTCAGTTGAACACCAGTCATTATACACGAGGCTTGCTATTTTAATCTGGTCGCTTTACTGGGGTCAAAATACACTGAAAAACTCCATTGGGACTGATTTTACTGGTCGTAATCCGGAATAGCGGGGTGGTCTTAAGTTCGGGGTAGGTTTACTATAAAAGTAATAAGAGAAATTC